>CM069554.1:17422526-17670026 GCA_035773235.1 Eospalax fontanierii | reverse complement strand
GAGAGAGTCAGAAGTGTCAGAACCATTAGGTAACCACATCAAGATAACAGGATGGGCTTGGTGAAAACAAGGGCGGCTGCTCTCCTTGGAGGCCCCTAGCATGGCTCCCAGCACGCAAAACCAAGATCAGAGTCTCTCCTTTCGGGTGCTGATTAATCAAAATGCTGCTGGTACTTGAAGACTGCTCTGAGAAAAGTGAATGCATCCAAAACCTTGTTCATAGCCAATGACTTGAGGGAGGAGGGTCCCATGTGTTTGTTGTGTGCACTGTGTCTTGTTCATGAAAGTATGTATATATGAACATGAGGCCCACAGTCCACGTCAGGGGTCTTATTTCCAGAGACAGGTTCTCCTACTAAAGCTGGGTTGGTTGGCCAGTGAGCTACAGAGATCTGTCTGTCCCCACTGCTCTCTTTCCCCAGTGTTAAGGTTATTTGAACTGAGCCACCCCCACTCCCAGCTTTTCACATGCTTTCTGGGGATCCAAACTCAGGCCCTTACAAGCACTTTATAATTTGAACAATATCCCAGACCCAGGACTTCTGAACAATGTTTAACTCCTATTGTAATACCAAACAATTGAAAAAATTGTTCAGTATGACTGACAGAAAATAGAAAAAGAGAAAATATGAAGAAACATGAAAGAAATAAGAGATAAGAAATGTTTAAAAGATGAACTAAATATCTTTAAAGAAAAGTTTTAAAAGACACCACGTCTATGAAACAAGAATAGGATGCTCTAAGAAAAGAACATTCAAAAAATAGGAAAAAAGCTTCTACAGATTTTTTTTAATATTTCAAAGATCAAGTGGAAGAAATAACTTCAAATCTCAAAGGGGATTCAACAAATCTCAAAGCAAATATTTAAAGTAAAACTTTGATTTCATGTAAAATATATCATTGTTTAAACCTTGAAAGAAAATACATACATAAACATTATCAAGTAATTTAAAAGGACAGGAAATGACAAAAAAGCAGAGAGAAAAATACTAAATCTAAATCCAAATATATTAAGTTACATTAAATGTAAATGATCTAAATATAACTAAAACAAATTATGAGAATGGATTAAAAGGGAGTGATGTGTTGTGCTGTATATAAGAAATCCACCTTAAATATAATTAGCATAGACATCAGGAATGGAAAAATACATATCACGTAAACATTAAACAAAAACCTCATGTTAATTATATCTAAAAGATGAACTTCCTGGGTCTAGGAAGTACAGGGGATAAAGGAGACATAATGGTGAAAGGGTCAATTCAGCAAAGCACAATAACTTTAAGTTTGTATACACCTGAAAATAAGCTTCAATATACATGAAGCAAAACCAAACAGAACCGAAGCGGGAAATGGACATCACAACCGTTCCAGCTGGAGAGTTCACTCTTCTCAATACTGAAGGGAACAAACACAGCAGAACTGAACAACATCAACCAATGCACACAACTGACATCCACACATCACACAGCAAACACATTCTTTTCCAGGGCGAAACTTTCAGTAAGCTAGAAGACAGCCAAATCATAAAACCAATCTTAATTTACTTAACAGATTAAGCTAGAAATTAGCCAACAGAGGAAAGAAAGAAAAAGAAAAAAAACCTCCCAACACTTAAAATTAAGCAATAAATTTCTAACTCAGGGATTAGTGAACTTCTTCTGAAAAAAGTCAGAATGTACTTCTGTGGTCCATATTTGGTCTCTATCCTGCATTACTCTTTTTTTCCTCTTTCACAACTCTAGTTTTATTTATTAGCTTACAATTACACATAAAAGCTGGGAATAACCAGATGTGACCCAAAGGGCACAGTCTGTCCTCCCAGTTCCAAATAATTACAGAGTCAGCAAACTCATGCCTTGTACATAAGAAAATTTACTAAACTGCAAAATGAAGTACAACATGTCAAAAGAATAATGCTATAGCAGTGCCTAAAAGTCAAAATGGCAGAACTGAAATGCTTGCAGTAAGAAGCACAAAAAGAGGCTGGGAAGATGGCTTAATGGTTCAGAGCACTGGCTGCTCCTATACAGGACCCAGATTCGGTTCCCAGCACCCACATGGCGGCTAACAATCATCTGTAACTCCAGTTCCACTGGACCTGACGCCCTCTTCTGGTCTCCTCAAATACCACTCGTGTACATGGTGCACTAACATACATGCAGGCAAAACACTTTTATACACAAAATAAATCTAAAAAAAAATTTTAAGAAGAACAAAATAACCATATTAAGAACCCAGAACAGGTAGAAGGAAGAAAATTTAGTGAATAAAAAGAAAGGTAATAAAGCCAAAGCTGGGGCTGGAGAGAAGGCTCAGCAGTTGAGGGCATTGGCTGCTCTGCAGAGGACCAGGGTTCTATTCCCAGCACCCACATGACAACTGCAACTCCAGTTCCAAAGGATCCAACACCCTCTTCTGACCTCAGCAGACATTGCACAACACACGAGTGCACCCACATACATGCAGTCATTATACTAGTACACATTAAAAATAAATAAATAAAAACTAAAAATAAAACCAAAACTGAGTACTAAGGTTTCCAAGATGAACATGCCTTTGAATAAGGACTTCTCAGCCTCCCCAGCAATGAAGCTTGGAGGACTTAGGATAGTCAAGAGACCTTGTTGGCTTCTACCAAGTAGGCAGGCACTGACACTACCTAGTAGCACCCAGCTATAACAGTGGTATCCAAAGAACATCACCAAATGACCTCTGGGGTACAAAGGTCACAAAACTGATACCTGCCCTCTGAGGACCACTACCTCCAGCTACACAAAGAACAAAACCAGGATTAAAAGCAGACTGTGACCCCACACACATTTAAAGAGCTGTAAGAATTTAATGCTACAAACAACTTTATACAGATAAATTTAATGTCTTAGGTAAAACAAAGCAATTTTCAAAAGACAGAAATTTTCAAGCTCTCAGTAGGAAGCAGTCTAGGAAGTACAACGCCTAATGAGGAACTTGAGTTTGCAGTTCAGCTTCAAAGGAAGTATGTTCAGGTTCAGACCCAACAGTCACAGTGCCATGCTAACCCTTCCCGAATCACTCCATCAGGTCAACAAATAAGCAAAAGTACTGCATGAATCAATACTCAACATGGTTAGCCATCGAAGGAATACAACTTAAAATTACCATGCATCTTCAAACAGCTAAAATTTTTAAAACTGACAGTGCCAAGTACTGTAAGGTTGCAAAACTATTACAACACTATAAGTAGCTGGTATAGACAGAAAAATCATGCAGACATTAAGGGTGTGTTGTTCTTCTTGTCCCACAAAAACCCTTTAGAAAATAGTCTGGTTACTTCTTAAAGCTTGAACATACATTTACTGTAAGACTTAGCAATCTGCCCTGTAAGTTGTTTACCAACAGCAATAAAAGTTTATGTGCAGGTTTAGAGGCCTGTGCAGGACACTCTACAGTAACTCCACTCTTAATTACCAAAGAAGCAACCGTCCTTCAACCAGTGCATGGTAGAAATGCTTAAGTAATGGGCATTATTCAACAATAAAAGGGAATGAACTTTGATACAAAGAACAATTCAGATAAGGCATTACAGTGAGTGAAAAAAGCCATTCTCCACAGAGACAGAAATTCATTTGCATAATATTCTAGAAAAATCCAAATTAATAGTAATGGAGAGCAAATCAGTGGTTGCCAAGCATTAGAAACTGACGTAGGGTATAAGCCTACAAACAGGCAAGCAGGAGAGTGTTTGGTATGATCTTGTGTCCTCGTTTCAGTGTATTCTACCTGTACAATGACTGTGGCAATCGTTATTAAATCAGATCAACATCCACGTCATAGCTCACAAACAATATGCCAAATATAATTTTAAATTAACTGTTAAAAAGCGATTATATTCTTATTAAATGGTGACAGAAGATTTAAGCACAGGACAGGGGTTCCCACAGCTACCTTCCCTGAGCTCTGCTATGCTGTTAACTAACAAGTTCATTCTGCCCCTCACTGTGACCGCCCATTTCGGAGTTGGGGTAGAAGGTCTGGAACTCAAGATCCTCCTGCTCCAGCCTCTCCAGTGCTGTAATCACTAGAATGACAGGCCTGCCATCAAGAGGCCAGGCTGTAACTTCTTTTTTTACATGCAATGAAGCAACTGTATGTTTAACTTGTTATAATTCTTTTGCTTTAAGAAAGAGAACAAGCAGCAGCCCACCCCCTTATTCACAGTCCCACTTCCCAGTTTCAGTTACTCACCAAAGAGTAAATGGAAAACTCCAGAAATAAACAATAGATAAATTTCAAACTATGTGCAATCTGAGAAGTATGATACAATCATACTTCTGATACATACTGGCTGCGCCACCCAGGCCACGGAGCCTCTGCCCAGCACACTCACTTGCCCTACCCACTTGCTTCTCACCTAAGTTGCTTGGCTGTTAGCTCAAGTGTCACCACAGCTGCAGAGCACTCAAGCACCCCTTATTTGTAACTAATAATGTCTCTGGAGCACAAGAGTAGTTACACTGCTAATTTGGGGTATAGAAAAAAGCCATAAAGAGCTTCCATTGAGAGAAAAATGAAATTTCTCAACCTAAATAAAGAAGAAAAAGAATTATACGCTGAAGTTATTGAGTAAGATCTATAGACAAAACTGTAAAGAAAAGATTCACGCATGCTTCCGTGTGACACCTCAAACAGTAAGATTTATGTCCACAGCTCATGGCAAGTAAAAAGGGAAAAAGGCTTTCAACTACAGTGTTAATTACTATCTGCAGTTTAGATATACACTGGGGAGAAGGGGAGCATGCCCCACAAGTGAGTGGTGGACACTGTAACTGGTTTTTAAAAGGGGTCTCACTGTAGCCCTGCCTGATCTGGAAGTCACTGTGTAGACCAGGCTAACCTTGAACTCAGAGCTCTACCTGCCTCTCCCTCCCAAGTGCTGAGATCAAAGGCATGTGCCACCATGCCCAGCTTGAACCTTTTCTTAATAAACATTAAATGTAACACTATATCTAGACGTTTTCTTCAGTTACTACAAATTATCCTAAAATTGTGGGCTACAACTTAAGTTTGGGCCAGGCATATTGGCACATGCCTTTAATCCCAGTACTTGAAAGGCAGCAACAGGTGGCTCTCTTTGAGTTCAAGGTCATCCTGGTCTACATAGCAAGTTCCAGATCAGTTGAGGCTACAGAGAGACCCTGCCTTAAAAAGACTGAAAAAGAAAAAAACCTTAAATTCATACCCTATTAAGTTCCTAGACATGTAAATGTGTCCTCTGAGAATTATTCAAATGAAATTTGATCCCCAAAGACACAATGTTTGGTCATTTTTCAAAACCGTAACAACTGAGAAGTGATTTTTAAAAAACAAACAAATAAAAAAACTATTTCTTTTCTCTAGAGTTTTACCCTATTAAAGTTTTCCACTGGTAATATTTTAAACCATCACTGATACTGAAGATTTCTTCACTAAATCTGGCTGGTTTCCTATCGGCAAAGCCTCTATTGAGAGGCCTCTAAGAACAGATTGTGTCTACTGCCTTCCACATGACAAACATAACTTATTTTAATGCAGCAGAGCTCAAAGATTTATCACCGTCAGAAATTATATATAGGCCCAACAATAAGGTTCTGATTAGTGTCACAAAAGATCAAAATATGAATCAATTATAAACTTATAGGGGTTGATTTGTAATTAAAGTCTCCAAATATAGTCCCCAGAATTTCCCAGAAAAGATGAGCTTTCTAGTACCCACTCATGGATAAGTGAAATAATTTCAGCTTTAGAAAACTCAGCTCTATCTAGTATGACCTCATTTATACAGGAGGATCCTCAAAGAATTTATTTTCAAACACTCATTTAACCAGAAGGGTGAAAGCAGGTAAGGGTGATATCATACCAATTATATATGCTATTACAGAAATAAGAACTGATTAGAATTAAGTAAACCTAATGTTAGAACACATGCAAGCTGGCATGCAGAATCCAAGTGTTTAAGAATGTGCACCACCAACACTGGGTAAGCAGAAACAAAGCTGCTGTAGAAAACGAGGCAGCCTGAGAAGTCTAAGGGTGCCATAATAGTGGGCACTGTTTACATCTTTATAAACTTTATAAAGTTTATTTTAAAAAATGATTTCTTTCAAATCAAAAATATTTTAAGACTCGTCAACTTTTATAAAGAGGTTCATTTTCCTACTTCACCATTAAAAAATAAATAGTTTCTAGGCATCAGAGCATTAAAGCAGAGTAAAGAGTAAACGTGTGATATGACAAGACTCAAATCACAAATGTAAAACGTCCCCAGTTCCTGTGTCCTCTCAACTACCTCCATAGCAGTATGTGATGACGATCACAGGTGAGACTCTGGGAAGATGCAAGTGGACGGTATTTTGACCTCTGTTGTCCCAGGCTCCACTTTCAAACACTGCTTCTACCCAACTGTACAGGAGCCAAGCAACTACCAAATCACGCAAGGTATTCTGGGTCACAGTCCACCAGCTCTACAGTTTGTGATGCGAACACAACATCATTGACAAAAGGTACCTACGTTCTTTCCGGTGCTCAACTAGACCTACAGCCTGCTTTGCTGAGCATTTTGCAAACCAGTTGTCCCCGAGCAAAACAGTGACTTCATTGGTATGGACAAGTTTTCCCGGCATGAAGGCAAGAGGGCCAAATGGTACCTATTGGTTAAAAAAAAAGATAGGGAAGAAGAAGAAGAAAAAAAAAAAACTTTAAAATACTAAAAGACACGTTTTTAAAAAAACACTTGACATGAAAAGCCCTGTATCACTGAGTTCTCATCTATACACTAGGAAAGATAAAATGCTAATTTCAAAGAAATTTAACATACTAAAATTCACCATTATAACCTATAGAAAAGTACATTAGTCTAATAAATCAATGTAAAACAGAAAACTAAATCCACATCGTATTTACATGGTAGCTCTTAGAGAAAGCGATGCTGTTTCTGAATATACGTTTCATTATTTCTTAAGTCTAAATGAAACCAAAATAGCAATAAAATACTGTCAGTGGAGAGTACTTTTTGGGTAAAGAAAGTTAAAAACTTTCCAATAAAATAATCATTTTTCTTATAAGGCAGGAATTAATGGTTTTAATGAGTCTACTTATCCATATTTGCAAAATATTTGGGTTAATACAACCAGAACTTAATCCTCATGAAGCACATTCATGCAGCCAAAGACTCCAGAGCATGGGGTTCATGAGCAGATCAGGGTATCAGGCTGAAGGTCATTTAAAAAAAAACAACAGCAACTTCTTATATAAAAGTCAATGTTCTAGGATTTAACCCTGCAAATTACAAAACATTATGGCTTGTTCTTGCTCTGGCTAACAGGAAATAACTGTCATATTCCTGTCATAATTACAGTTTTTTTTATTAAGTTTACACAGAAAATATGTCAAATTCTGTACTAACATTTGTCACTATAAGGTAACAATTATACACAAATTTTAAAAAGAAAATACCAACCATCACACCAATACTGTATTGTTTTAAGGCCTAATGAAACAACTTGCTTGCTGTAGAGTCACCTCTGACACTGTCTACACTTGGCAGCTTGTGAACTGACATATGGGGGGGGGGGGAATCCTATTATTTCACCATTAGTATGTTTACAGCAAACAATTTCTTACTTAAAGAACACGGCAAGCAAGCATACCATGACGTTGTAAGACAGCTTGTCAGGCAAGGTTCTGAGTCTCTCTTGGAGAGCATTATAGTCATTATCTACTTTCTCCCTGTTGAGGAAAAATACCAAACATGAAGTGAGCACACAGACCAACAACTGCAACCAGTCCAACTGCTGCGGCCAGCAGACCACATACACACCTAGTCTCTCTCAACTGTACAACTATTTATTAAGGCTCAACAATGGCATTACACTTCCATAAAGTGACTAAAATTCCTTTCTGAAATAGAACTCACATCTTGACAGTGTGTCCTAAGGTAGTAGAGGGCCTAGATGAAATCAAAGGCAGAAATTGAGGAAACGTAAAGGAGGAGCTGCTGTTGGAGGGAGCCAGGAACTACAATGACAGAAGCAAATGCATGCACAGCCTTTGAGTGAATAAATACCAACAGTACAGTAAAAGCCTGAGCACAAAGCATGAGCAGGTGGTGGGGTTCCTAGCAGAGAACATTACTATCAGGTGTGCAGCCCCCAGCAGAAAACTATAGGCTGAAAGACTCAGTGTTATCAGCTCTTCAGTCAGTCATATGAATGTGAATAAGGTGAGAAAAATTCAGCCAGGCAGAGGTAATATAAAAAGCATTTCAGGCAGTTGGGAGATAGCTCAGCATTAAGAGCACTGGTTGCTTTTGCAGAACACCTGGATTTGAATCCCATATGACAGCTTCTTAGCTGCCATCCGTGGGTCCAGTTCCAGAGGATCCAACACCCTCTTCTGGCCTCCACAGGCATTGCATGACACAGGTGTATTTACATACATACAGACATAACAGAGATACACATAATAAAAATTTAAAAAATATATTTTAAGCATTTCAATTTGACTTTGAAATCTGTTTCATAGTGTATCAAAACAGAACAAGCAGCCAAGCTTGGTGACACTTGGCAATGATGCCAGCATTAGAGGATCAGGAGTTCAGGTCATTCTTGAGTGCACGGGAGTTCAAAGTCAGCCTAGGTTGCATGAGATCCTCTTTCAAAAGGGGGAGAGAGATTTTTTTAAAAAAGCTACACCTCAAGACATGACTTGCTGAAGCAGAGACTAACACGTGTCCACACAGTGCCACCTTTAGCACCTGATGGCACTCCAGCCCACTGAAAGGCCCTCACCTCTTCTGAGCCCTAGCCTGCGCTAACATGACCACTCCAAGACTTTTGGGGAGATTGAGGCTCCTAAGGGCACTTTGCTAGGATGGAGGTTGCACTTGGATCTACAGCATTCAATTATTCTTTTAAAAAACAATAAACTCCCCAGCTCAGCAAGTAATTTAAATGAACATGTATTGTCAAAATGAAATTAGGATAAACTGCCACATAGGTAATCACTCTCAGATAATAAAAATGACCATGCGACCAGCATTAGAGATGAGCTTCAGTTTCCTCCTCAGCTCCTCTACAGTAGTAGTAAATTAATAAAAATTAGCTCCTTTAGTCTTAAGAGCTCAAAGAATCTCACATGTACATTGTTATTCTCCCTGAAAATACTTCTATAGTAATATCACTAAACATTTTTCTATTCCGCAAGAGAACTTAAGAAGGAAAGTGACAAGCCACACACAGACAGACAGTTCCTACCCAACTAACCTAGCTCTCTCCCTCTTTTACTATGTGTTTTGTGTAAGGCCTCCCAAATTTCTATAAGCACAAAACACCTATTACTGCACTTCTTTCCTATATGTTTTCGTGTGTGTGTGTGTGTGTATGTATGTGTGTATGTGGGGAGGAGGTGCAATGTATGTGTGAAAGCTAGAAGCTAGAGATCACCACTGGATGTCTTCCTCAGTCATCTTCCACCTTCTCCTTTTGAGACAGGGTCTCTCACTAAACTAGGAGTTCACCAATTCGGTGAGCTTGGATGACCAGCAAGTTCAAGGGCTTTGCCCATCTCCACCACCCTGGTGCTGGGGCTACAGGCACACACCCAGAATTTTTATGTAGTCTGGGGATCTGAACTCAGGTCCTCATGCTTGCAATGAAAGCACCTCACTGACTGAACCATCTCTAGCCTCTGTTACTTTATTTCCTAAAAAAAAACAAATTATCCTCATGGATAAATTATAAGAACAAAATGGCAAAACCTTCATGCAAAGAAGGATCATGGCTTTGAAGTCAGAACAAAGAGTAAATCCCAGCTCTCCTACTTCACTTACACAAATTAACTTCAAGCCCTAGCATCTCCGTTCGGAAAAATGCCTATCTCACAGGTTCAAGAGAATTAAATATATTTTCAGGAAGATTATTAACCACTAAGGTAAGAAAGAATCCACTTCAACTTAGCTTAACTACTGAACTAGACACATGTGACTTACTGAAAGATGATGGGATAGCTGAACGTGACCACTCAGAGGCTCTACAGACAAGGTCCGTGTGAACAATAAATGGGGTGATGTCTACAAAGGACAGACATGATACAGTGCCAATGCATCACAAACTCTCCTTAATCTATAGAATACTGACAGCCTGCATGCTTCAGACTGAGATTCTATAAACACTCAAGGACTATCCATTCACTATCCAAATGTTTCTGATTAAATTCAATTAAAGTCATTTCACTATGTCTTCTAATGGTAATCACACCTAGAAAAGGAAATTTTCTTTAAAAAAAAAAAAAAATCCTGCACCCTCAGAACAATGCCAAGCAATCACTATTTCCAATTATTCAACACTCACTTTGACTGCATTAATAATTCTCTCTGGGACAAAAATGTGGACATACTGGAGAACAATTTAAGACTAGTACTGCTATTTCTAAATTTTGAATTATTTTCTAAAAACAGAAAAAGAAAGCGGAAGATCATTTAAAAGAGGTGGCAGGAAGCAGCCAGTGACTCAAGGAATCTTGGCTTAAGGAGCTCTGTAAAAGCCACACTGGTCAGAATGTGATCTCCAAATAGCCCCTCTAACACCCAGGACCCACCCAGTGGTCCCATTAAAGTCTCGTCTATGCAGCAGGAAAAACAACTTCTTTGAAAAACTAACGTTGGGTTAAAGAAGGTGGGGTGAACTCTTTGCCCTAGAAATACTAACGGATTTGTGTCCATTTATTACTTGGAAACATAAAATTTTAGATACTGTAGTCATGGTAAAATACAGCAACCAAGAGATAATTACCTAAAGTACTGTTTTCTTCTTAAATGGAAAGCAAATGGTATTGTCAGGGTAACTCTCCCAAGACTACTATGCATGTGTATTGGACTTCACCATAGCTGATGCTTACAGATTACATTCAGTTCCTCCATTCCTTTTCTGGTACTTGGGGTTGAACCTAGGACCCTGTGTGTGCTAAGAAAAGGCCCAAACACTGACTACATCCCCCCTTTTTTTTTTTGAGACAGCGTCTCACTAATTACCCAAGCTGGCCCTGAACTTGCCATCGTCCTGCCTCAGCTTCCTGAGTCGCTGGAATGAATGATCTGAGCCACCAGGCTTACCAGGCCTTAATTCTTAATTTCAGAGTTTTACTCAAGAAGTTTTCATTTATGCCAGAGAACTTCATGCAACATTCCCATAAGAACTATCTCCCAAAGTAAACAGCAGGTAAGCAGCACCTTTTGTTTTAAGCAGCAGCAATGTGGGCATATAACACTTCTATAAATAGCCCTGGCCTTAAAGGAGTAAGATTAGGACAGATTCTATGAGAAATATTTATTTTCATAAAAGTATAATAAGTCTGAGAGAGCAAGCTAAATGTGGTGTATGCATGAGTATTTGGTGAAGAATACTGATGACTTACTTTGAAACTGCCTCAGAAAGAAATGGATTAGCAGATGATGTACAAACGGTATATAATCAAGGTTCACCTACACAGTTATTCAACTTGTCTGTATGGGTGAAGACTTTCATAATAAAATATGTTTAAAGGGGTAATATAAAAAGTACTCCATATATTTATAATTTTTCTTATTAAAAAAAATTTTTGTAAAGGAAAAAAAAGTGCCACATTCCTTGGTTCAGGCAAGTGGTAGACTTTAGTCTCCATCTTTAAATAACAAAAAGGAGAGATGAAACAAAATATCAAGAGCTTGCCAGTTCTACTAAGTAGAGGATGTCTCCCAGCATTCTCTTTCTCTTCACCTAACATACTAAACAAAAAGGCAGAAAATACCCTGAGATGCTTAAAAGGAAACCAAAGGGTTTTATATTAGTGTTAATATCTTGAGTTATAATATGGAGCAAAGAATTCTATTTCTAAAAATAATTAAACCAAAGATTCTGAAATACATGGCCTTTGGAAGTTATTTTTACCCCACTATCACCACTATCAAACTTCCTATGAAGCATCCAAGAAAAACCTTGTTTCAGTCCAGTTCATGCATTTGTCTCCTCCGTAACAGGGCCCTGGGACGTATGTTACAGAGACCGTCACTTATAATGTGTAGCACACCTTTCTAAAAGGAGCAGCCAATCTATATGAAAGCTCTACTGATTTGACAGGTCCCTGGGCTCTCACGTCTACCATTAAGAAAACGGAGGAACATTAATTTAAGGTGTGGATACAGGTAAAGAGATACCCTCTTGTTACTAAAGAAGAAATTACTTTTTTCACTCTTTTCTTAAGCACTTAAGAAAATTGTCCAAGTTAAATGACAAAGTAAGAACAAAAGACCTGAGGTCGTTTCTGCAATCTGGTGGGGAAAAAAAAAATTCTTCATTCATAATTTAAATGTATTTGTATGAAATCAGTACCATTATGTTTCTTTCTCCTAAATGGTCAGAGCAAAATGCTTAGAAACATCAATTAAATAACAAAATCTACAAAAAGTTTACATACTTAAATCATTTTATGAGTAATCGGAAAACATCTAAAAAGGGAATAACCTGAATATAAAAAGCATAACTTTTTCTCAAAATCAACCTGACAAAGTCACTCTCAAGAGGCATCAGCAGCAGCTGGCACAGGAGGATACACAGCAAAGCTGGAAGGACACTGCACTGTGTTCCCCACAACTACCACCACTGAAACATGTGACATCCTAACTGCCTGTTTCTTCATTTACAATTAATATTTCACCTGAGAATAGACTCAAATGTGAATTAATAGTAGAAAAGAAGTCTTAAACTTACATTTAAAGTTGTCTTTGAAAGGAATATCCCATTTTCCCTAGTTCAGTTAACTTTATGTGACAAATTTACTGGTTATTTTTATGTCCTGTTTACTTTCCTAATTTTATTCCTGTTATGAATCAAAGGAAGAATCTGTCAGAAAAGATAGGAATTTATCTCTGAAGATTTGAAAGTTTGTACCAGTTTATAATCTCACCACAATTCATAGCTTTGCCACATCAATCTGAATTTTCTATACTTCAAAAGTCAACTTTAGAAATCATGAACATTTTGGCTATCTGATCAGAATGGTGACTTGGGCAGCTACTCCCTATGACAAACAGAAAAGACATACTTCCCAGCTTCTCTAGCAGTCAGCCTTTCAGAGACTTCTCTGGGTTAAAGTTCCTGTCACACAAGCTGAGTGAGAAATGACAATACCGGTTCTTAACCCACCAAATATTTTAAATCCTCAAAATTATCTTGGACTTGACAATCAGTAAAAAGAAAATGGGGAAAAGCCTCACCATTTGGTCGTGAATTGGTCTGAGTTAGCTAATAAACTGGAGAACTGTCAAGCATGCAGCTGGCTTTTCCCACATCAGGCAGACACGGACAACCCTGGTTTTTAGCATGTTAGAATGCAGATTTCTCTACTTCAAAAGCAGTGGCTGCAGCACTCTGAACTCCTGGTCATCCACTGTCTGCATTCACTCTACTGTGGCTTCCTTACACACACTTGTGAAGTTAGTTAGCACTGCTGCTGCTATTCTGACAAAAAACTCAAGCCAATACTGTGGTTTTCTGCTAATACAAAGTTAAAGGAAGATTAAAAATCATAAGCTGTACCTAAAGCAACAAATCCCGGCTCATCATATCTTCACTTGACTTAAGACAGTAGTCACAGGAAGTACCTGGATACTTGGAGTACATCATCAAAGATAGCATTTCCAAAAATATATGTGATACTATGTGGGTCCTTGGACAGGATTCCCATATTAAATTTTATCCACCTGGGGCTCAGGGACCATTTCAGAAGACTGTAAGAGCCAGGGGGGGGAAGTACATGACCACGTGGATAAGAGTCTTACAAGCTCCTGGGACTTTGACAGCATGCATGAGATCCATGCAAACACAAGCAGACAAAAAGCCAGCGTCGAACTGTGGAAATGGGCAGCAGAAGGACATCAGAGAATACTAACAACATAAATGACAGAATGCATGAACTCCAGTGGGGAGGGGTATCAGAGAGCACCAATGGGAAAGGGGTAGATGATTAAGATGTTGTCTATTAGATACACAAAAATTCAATTAAAAAATTTTTACAGTGATGCTTAGAGCTTTCTTTTTATAAGACCGATTTTTATTTGTATGTATTTGTTCATTTGTTTGTGCATGTGTGTATTTACCCACATGTGTTCGGGTGTCTGTGGAGGCCAGAACAGGGCATCAAAGCCCCTGGAGCTGTAGTTACAGGCCCATGTGGGTGCTAGAAACTGAACTCTGGTCCTCTGCAAGGACAGCAAGTGCTCTCAACTGCTGAGACATCTATAATTAAGGCTTTTTAAATAACTGCCCCCTCCTCCAAAAAAAAACTAATTTTCTTGCTTCCAAAAACATATCAAAAAGCTTGAGGACTCCTAAAAGTAGTAACTTCAAAAAATAAGTTAAAAACCACTGAATAAAAAAAAGAAAAGAAGATAAAGCCATTTATCATATGACACTCGTGGCACAAATATACATAGAATTCTTAAGAAACTGAAGGTAATGAAATGTTTCTTTAAGTTTCTCTTCAAAATTAGAATAAATTTATCTTTACTATTTCCGTATATCTACCTTGTATAACTAAGCATTCACTGACCTTATCATCAGAATAAAAGTTTTATACCCTAGTTGTTTTCTTCCCCCCCAAGGGATAATCCTTAAAACATTTTAACATTTTTTTCATCTTAATTTGTTATGAAACATTACACACACAAAAGTCAAAACATAACTGAAACCCCCTATGGGGGTAGGGAAACAAAAACAACGAACAGGAACCTAAAGAAGTTAGAGAAAATGATCCACACCCACTATTCCTCTGAGTCATTAATATAGAGACTCAGTTATAAACTCCAAACTCAGGGCTGAAGAGACGGCTCAACAGTTAAGAACACTGCCTACTCTTGCAGAGGACCCAGGTTCAATTCCCAGCACCCACATGGTGGCTAACAACTATCTGTAACTCAGTTCCAGGAGATCCAATGCCCTCTTCTGACCTTCTCAGGTGACACAAGTTCAATTACATGCAGGTAATACACTCATGCACATAAAATAATTTTTAAATGTTTAAAAAAATAAAAAATAAATGCTAATCTCCAGCAACCGAAGCAGATAAAACCTCCAGAAAACACAGACTGTTCTCTGGTTTACTCAGGGTAAGATATGGCCTGGGGGTGGGGGGAACGGGACAGGACGGGATGGGACGGGACACAAATAGAGTGTTCTACATCAAACAGTGACCAAAAACTTTGTAGTCAATAAAATAAGGTGCCTGAAAAATGGCTTCCAAATGTACCTCACATTAAAAAGTGAAATCATCATTACAAGTCTTTAGGGGCTAGAGATGACCCAGCACTTAAAGAGCACTAACTACTCTTAGAGGACCCAGATTCAATTCCTAGCACCCACACAGCAGATAACAACTGTCCATAACTCTAATTCAAGGGGTTCTGACCCCCTCTTCTGGCCTCCTTGGGCATTGCACACAGAAGGTACACTTACATACATGCAGGCAAAATGTTCATACATATTAAGAAGTTTTTTAATTTTAATATTTTTTACAAGTATACAGATCAGTATTTCACAGATTATGCATAATCAAATAAAATAGAATTTCATATAGGCACATATGAAGGTAAAGAGATTTCATAAAAACTCTCAGGTGTTCTACGAAGAAATATTCAGTGGTGCAGCCAGAGTGGCTCATGCTTATAATCTCAAGCCAGGTGTCCCAATCCACCCTGGACTACAGTGGAAGACCCTGACTCCAAAAAGAAAAACTACTAGATGCTTCTGTGAGGCAGAGTCCTCCCTCAGCAGCTTCATACACACATGCTCTTCTGTCTGTGTGTACACACGAGCAAACACATGTGAATGCACAATGCTATCTTATTTTTTCATTAAATCCTAATAGGAAAGAGAAGTTTTAAAAAAACAAAAAGATTTATAGTTTTACCTATTCAAATACATTTCTTATTTTTAACTAAATATTATGATCATAAATTATGGGAAAATTATTTTCCTCGGTTTCTTTAACAAAAAACAGTATCAAGCATTAGTTTTTAGAATCCCTCTCTCAAACTCACATGCTGAAATGTTTTGAAATATGTGTCAAATTTTAAGCTACTCCTTCCAAAATTAAACACATTAACAAACAACACTTTTCTATATTTTCATTTAAGTCTGTTTCATGTAATTTAATACTAGATTATCTTCTCTATTTAAAAGTCCTCTTGCCGGACATGGTGGCACATTCATTTAACCCCAGCACTCTGTGAGTTCCAGGCTAGTTGGGGCTACAAAGAGACCCTGTCTCAAAAAGACCTCCCTTCCCTCCCAAAAATCTTAAGATGCTTTAAAGGAAGCAATATATATTTTTTCTTCTTAATTATGTGGGGGGGTGGCAAGAAGGGTATATGCATGTAATTGCAGGTGGCCGTGGAGTCCAGAAGAGGGTGTCAGATCCACCTGGAGTTGGAGTTACAGATGGCTGTGGGCCACCCAATGCCAGTGCCCTGAACCAAGCTCGTCTTCTGCAGGAGTGGTATACATTCTCGCCTGCCAAACTGCCTTGCCAAGCCTCCAAGCAAGAGATTTTTATACGTCATGTGCCATACAGTTTATGGGTTATAAATAAGACCTCCTTACAGATGATCTGACTGTGCCTAATCCACGTGGAGTACTTCATTTAATCCCATAAGAAACACAGAGAGATGAGTCTTCTTTGCCTCTAAATCCCAGTCAACAGGAATCATCTGCATTGCACTAAAAATGACCATAAATTCTTTGCCATTCTTCCATCAACAGATGGCAGTCGTCTCTCCACCTTCCGAATCTGGCTCTGAGAGCTTCCATGCTGGCTGAAGTCACCATGCAAATAGAGGAGCTGGGATAAAGACTACCAAGACAGAGGGGGCTCAGCTAACAAAAAACTTTTATTCAAATTAAAGGAAAAATCTTAACTCTTCACTAAATTGAAAACCACTATTAGCACTAAAGAATGCTGTACAAACTATCACCTAGTAGGTTCAAATATTTCCTTTATATCTGTTATTAACTGAACAAATACTAAGAATTTCTTAGTTCACTGTGGCTCTGGGATTTAAATTAACCATCCGGGTTGGGTCTATGATAGCCCAGACCATTTTCACTCCTTGTCCTATATTTGAAAAATAATAATAAAATCCAGATTATTTTTGAAGCTGAGATTATATACAGTTTGTCTGTAAGTAAGAGAACCCTTTAAAACTGCACATACAAGAACATTATTATCAAAAGAACACATTTCCAAAGCCAATCTACCTTGCTCTTCCCACTTAGAGGAGAACGCAGAGCACAGCTAACTACACGATACTTAGGCTGGTTAATGCCCAGAGTCTAAGAATTAAAGCAACCTGCTTTTAAGAGCAGCATCTGAGGCATGCTCACCAACAGCTTCGGCCTCTCAGCTCCCTCTGTACTGGATCCCCATCTCTGCAAATAGCACAAAATTATTTTGATTTCTCTGTTTAGTGTATGACAATCCCTCTATGGCTGAGTCTTTCAATTCCAAACATCAGCACAAGCTGGCACGTGGCAGGAACACAGTTACTGTTTGCAGATTTCAGTGAATGTGAAAATATCACAAGAATGTCACAATGCTCCCTGGTTTTCAGATCAATGTTTGATACTTTTGTTTCAATTTTTGAAGGTAAATAAATGAATGCATTGGTCATTTAGAGGTCTAGCAGTATCATACTACTGCGCACATTCTCTTTAAAAAGCAAACAAAATTTAAGTGGAGGGAAAAAAGCTGTGTATAGGCAACTATGTCACCCTTCTGTAGTTTAGAAGGCTTTAACAAAATGGAAAGTGAGACTGAGAATCTGTGAGGCTGCTCTGACAAAATCACAGTTTTGCCTGTCGCTGCACTCTGAAGTTGTACTCTGCGGTGCCATCTGTAAATAGTATAGATGATCTACAGAGTTCACCTTCACTTTCGCACACATTTATCAAGTGCCTAGTCTGTGTCAAACACAGCAGGAAAGGCTGTGTGTAGATAGAAGGGTAAGACGTGTCCATTATCTGCTGTGTGTAGATAGAAGGGTAAGACGTGTCCATTATCTGCAGTGTGTAGATAGAAGGGTAAGACGTGTCCATTATCTGCTGTGTGTAGATAGAAGGCTAAGACGTGTCCATTACCTACAGAGAACTCTCTACCAGGCAATGGATTTCACCAAGCCACCTGAGAGCAAACTGACTTTTCCACATCTGTATAGACTAGTATGTACTCTAAGAGAATATAACCTCTTTCTAATTCCTCAATTCCTTACCAAAACCAAGAGTCAGATGTCCACATGAATAAAACTTCCTCTTAAAGACTACAGTCATGTTGGCCAAATTTTCGGGAGAAAACCTTCTTCAGCAGGAGACTTGCATTTCACATTTTAAGTTTAAGTGAATACTGAATGTGTAATGGAAAGTGAATGGTCTGTTATGGAAATGCTGACAGACTTATACCACCAGTGGAGGCAATTACAACACTGCATTTATTGAAAATTAATGAAGTCCTGAATTTTTATTTATAAAGTGGGCATTATTACTTTTAGATTACTTTCTGCAAACCAATAGCCCAAATTGAGTAAGATGATGCATACAGATTGCACCGATCTTCACTCTTATCCACTGCTTGCAGCCTATGTGCATTTTAAACCAAAAACATTTGATATACACTAACTATAAATTACTTCCTTGGAGAGCTCTCAGGCATGAAAAAAAAAAAAGCCTCTTAAAATAAATTTAAAGTATTATATGCTTGATGGTGTATAACCGAAGGTTTAATCTCACCACTAAAGGGGCAGTTACCATGATTTTGCAATAACCCTGCAGACAATAATCAAGACAGCTCCTGTTGTTCTCTCAGTAAAATCTTCGTAAACACAGCATGGAAATACTGTAATTTGATATCTGCAAGATCAACAGCTATACCTCATGACAACTCCTAATATAAGATTTTATTCACCATTAAATACAGCGCTGTCCTCAGAAGCAACAGAATAGAAAGTATGTTATTTACCAAACACTGTCCTCTTAACTATGGATTTGCACATCAAAATGAATATGCTTGCCTTCTCTCTAAAACACTGCAGTTTATAAAGCAAGCTCTAAAATGCAGACATTAATTAGACTTTTTAAACGAGAAAATGTATCTGTGCCACATTTCCATCAATATTTTAAGACAACTGATTTCAATTATTCTTCTACCACAAATATAAGAAATACTCTCAAAACAAAGTTGGGTTCAAAAATGACCTATTCAAACTTAAAAATAAAAAAAGCAAATCAGAATAATCACAAATGATGGTAAAACTTCAAGAAACTGTTGAGTGTATAATTCAGAGAAGGGTTAAAGACATCATAAATTAGTATCAAAGACATTCAAAACGAAAATCACTAGGAAGAATTCAATCAGTGCACATACACTGTCTCTCTCACTCTCTCTCTCTCTCTCTCTGTCTCTCTGTCTCTCTTTCTCTCTCTCTCTCTAACACATACCCAACACACACCATTATTTAAATACAAGTGGGTGACCCCTCCATATCTGAGAAGTGTAATAAAACCATCTGTCACTCACCAATGCTGGATTTTCTCTTGGCAGTTAGTGACCACCTGTCATGAAAACAGACAACTATTCATGAAAAAACAGAGTTAGGCACAGAGATACAAAATCAGCACATCAGAAAACTATACACATCAGAAAACTACAACAGTGGCTTTACAGATTCACAAGCATTTCAGCAAACATTTTTATTTGTCAGAGGAACAGAGATGGGGATGTGAGTTTTTAAGCAGCATACTTTATCACAGCCCTCTAATGTAAGCTGATAACTGCAGAACAAATTACAGCTTTCCAATTCATACTTGGGTACAAAACCTGCTTCATAACTATTAGGTGACATATGATATAAGATAACTAGCATTTTGTACAATCTACAGACCATTTTCAATGTTACATATTTTCTAGAATACACAAATGTTATAAATAACAAGAAACCAATGGAACATCCACATTTCATCAGTTTTAAAAAATGAGAGTAGTGAAAATATTTTACTTTGTCAACATATCTCCAAATGTTTCCACCTATGATTTTTATTCTGATGTATTAAAAATGAATTCAGTGATTTTTTTCTACTACATTTTCAAGAACAAATATCTGAAATAAAGAGATCCTCTGAACAGTTCATCCTCCAAGTGAGTGATGATAAAGTTTTAAGTGCTTTACATTCAGCTTAAACTACGTTTATAATATTAATGGAATGGAATAATATAATGGCATTTTTTCCTTTTAAAATGCTTTAGTAGATTCTCAAAATCCTCAGAAAACAATAAAGAATGTCAGTCTGCATAGGGAAAATGTAATTTAAAACATAACACTATTTGAGCAGAAATTTTAAATACTATTTTCAGGCTGCTCATCACCTATTTTTAAATTCCCATTAATAAAAATTTTAAATCCCAATCTAGCACACTGCGGCAGCATTTTAGAGACAGGGAAAGTAAGGAACAAAAGCCAAAATGCAGAGGCCATGTAGGGAGACAGCAGTGGGGCCTGGTTCACTGCCCCCAATGCCAGCTTACTGCTCACAGTCAATTATGTGTCTTGAATATGCCTGATGCTTCACCCCAAAATCACAACATTTAGAGTTGTCACCAAATTCCCCTATTATAATACTTAATTCTTGAAATAAATGTCCTCCTTTGGGACATTTTAAATACTAAGGCAGCAATCCTGGACCAAAATACATGCTGTAATCAGATACCCAACCATACTACATATTAACTCAGTATAAAAAGCCAGCATCAAAATGAAGATCTACAGCAAGTATCAATCACGTAGCAACACTTAATAATAGTGGCAAAACATAACAGAGCACTGACTTTACATCTGGGAGAATCAGGCTAAAGCTACACCAATCCATTTCACTGTTTCCGATTTGGCAGTAATTATAGAAAAGACAAAGAGAACTCAACGTAAATCAAAAACGAAAACAAAATCCTCAAAAGAATTTTTTACGTTCCTATTTAATAACCCCGTAAGATGAGACCCCAAACCAGTCAGGATGTTTTCCAATCCTGGCGTTGTGTTTCCAAGCATGAAGTGAGCCAGAGCACAGAAAAGAAAGCCCTGCAACCCATCAGAGCAGCATGTTCATTAACCTCTACATGATAATCCTTTCGTAGCTGCATATTAACTAGTTACATATTCATAATCATTTACATTATTTAAAGGACCTTCGATGAAATTTTCTAGGCTATATCCATTAGTGACAGTGTTAAAGGTTATGGAAGATAGTCTACTTAGTGTTTCTAGGAAGCCTTTTTAATTAGTAAATATGTAAATTTGGCACACATGCCTTTCCTATTTGAAAGCAGAGTCTGGTAACATGGCATGGGTTCTACCATCACTGCTCCTGGTTTCCTCCACTCAGGTCTAGTCACACTTCCCTCACTCCCCACTCCTTTCTGTCCTAAAATAGTCTTTCTCAGCAGATATTCAAAACAGACCAATAACCAAACTACATTTCACAAAGCACAAGCAATATTTTCACTACCTTAACACTGCTTTACAGATAGGTCTTTCTGGGTTCCACAGAGCATTCAGAACAGCAGAGATGGTAGACAGCCTACAAAGGCAGGACTCGGGAGACCAGAGGAAAGCATTGACAGATACAGGAGGCAGACACAGAAACGCACAGGGCAGCCTTCTGGTGGTCATTGTCACATTTACACGGTTTATAGCCCATCTTCCTTAGGAAAATAAAAAATAAAAAAAAAGCAGTATATCCAAACAGTTCTATTTATATTTTAAGATATTTTTAACACCAAAGGAAAAAAAAAAAAAAACCTAAAAAGAGATAATCCTACAATTCCAAGTTTAATATACCTGAGCTAAAAAACAATTTTCTGTGACGCTAACCCCAAATAACCTTATCTTCTGCCAGCAGATTCACACTAATTTCCTTAAATATGAAATGAATGGTCCTAAGAAGGCATGGCTGGTTCTTTTGACAACTCCAAACAAAACAACAAATAAACAGCATTTCCTCACCTTGCTGACCCCCACAAAAGTAAGAGCCCTATAGAGGAACAAGACTAGCTCTGCTCTGTTTTTAAAGGTAACTGCCCAAATTTGCAAAAGTTACTCCTAAAAAATTACTATAACATGTTTTATAAAAGGAATTAGTTGGTGGGCTTGTAATATTCAAATAACTGACCTAGGAAATTCTTTAATATAGTAGCCACCCTTATAGTCAAGAATTTATGAGTAAAATATGTGCTTACACAATAATAAAGAGGTAAGCCCAAGAAAAGAAAAGGAACTATGACCATGACCATCTTTCTGTTTGTTGTTTAAGACAGGGTCTCACTGTATAGCACTGGCTAGTCTGGAACTCGCTATGTAGACCAGACTGGCCTCGAACTCACAGAGATCTGCCTGCCTCCACCTCCCAAATGCTAGGGGTTAAAGGTATACGCCACCAAACCCAGCTCCCTCACTTTTTAAACAGACTACCATTAACAACCCATGAGCTACAAAATCATGTTACACTTCAGCACAAACCTAAGATTTATAAACAACAGCAGCATGTGTCCACAGAGTGAACAGTCCACACAAACTTTACAGTGGCTCAGGTTTTAACTACCTTCTAAAGAAGCAATCCTGCTTTCCAAGATAAAGTAACTTGCCCAGGAGCTGAGTCACATGAAATCAATTTTAAACCCAAGCCCTGACCCCAAAGTCCACAGAGCTCCCCACCTCAGAGAGCTAACTAGACAGCAGGAGGTCGTCTCCCTTCTTCAGACACTGCTGCTGTTGCTAACTCACCATGTCTTCCACACAGGGTCAAGACCATGTCGTCATGTCAGCAAGAGCAATGCGCTCACTCACCACCTCACCAATGCCATTTGTATTTCTCCCAGCGCTCTCATTCCACTCTGGCCCTTTCCAACCAAATGCCTAAGTCCAAACAAATTTCTCCAGCACCATCTGCACCAGGTCGGGGAGAGCAGGGATCTCACGGCATTTTTTAAGACACTATAACAACTGACTGAGTGAAGTGCCCAGGATGACTGCAGTAGACAAACCACTCAACAACCTCTGTCACTGCATCCAAGTACCTTTCTGTAACAAGGACAGACCGCAAGAAAACAACAACTATTCCTCTGCCGTCTTTCCTCAGGAGTTCTATTTTACAATTATAAAGAAATGAAGAGATGATCTGCTGTTGCAATCAGCTCTCTGGTGACTGTTTTTATTTGTGCCATTTATTTTGGTAACAGACCACAAGGGGGCACCAACCTATGCTATCTCTTAGTGAAGTACAGTGCCCTGTTCAAGCTAGGCTGATGCACAGAGTCGGAAAGGTTAACTGCTTCTGGGTTCTGAAACTTCTCTCAAAAATGCTCCCTGTCACCTCTATGCTCTCACTGCTCTGCAACCTGAGACTCTTCCTACATAGGGCAATGTATCAAAGAGCAGTGTGGGAAACTCTTCAGGGCTGTCTAAGCTTAGACATCCGCTGGACGGTGGCATGACAGACCTTCCCACTTGGGTGTAAAGTTGCCCAGTCAAAAAGAAAGTGGGGAGAGGGTCTAAATTTGATTAAGAGCTATGGTATGAAATATATGCAAACTCAGTAAAAATATTAAAGGGGAAAAAAAAGGGAGAAAGCATCCTGGACTGAGCCAGGTGGTACTAGGCAAGCAAGGATACGAGAGCCACCTAAAGGTTGAAAACATTTCTAAAATGACAGGCTATCAATTAATTAGAGAAATGTACTGATGTTCTTAATATAAAGACGTGTATAAAAGCAGCATACTTTCAACAAAATCAAGAAGAATTACAACTCTTGCTAGACTGCTGGCATATGCCTGTAATCCCAGCACTCGGGAAGCTGAGGCAGGAGGATCCCAAGTTCCCAGCCAATCTGGGCTAAACAGCAAGCCCTTGTCTCCAAAAATAAAAACTCAGAAAATTATATATCTTCTAAGCAGACTGTCTGAAGGAAGGAAGGAAGCATATGGAATGCAGTGCACAGCGAGGGAAAGTACAATAAACTAGGGCGACTGGGTTAACACCAGCATGGAAGAAGCCGTTCAACTTCCAACAAACTGATATTTTAAATATGATGAAAAGCAAAACCACCACTAAGAGTAAGAACAATTATATGGACCCTTTCTTAAAAGCCTTAAAAGTTACTTACAATTTTAATTCAGATCAAGTCAAGAAGCTCACTTTAAGCCTTACCCTTCTGATTCAGCCCGCTTCTGCACCCAGCATCTCAGTATCATAACCAGATCTTTTCATGCACACAGATTATGCCAGGCTTTGGTACAGTTCACTTCGGTCCCTTGCTATGTCTTCCTTACAAGTCAGGCTTCTTTTCTCCTTCAGTATTTATTACTCCTAATCCCAAATGTTCCAATTACATATACCTTTCTCCTATAGGAAATTCTGGATGTTAATATTTACATTCCATGATATTACTAAGAATGAAGACATTGTTGTGTTTCTAAGATTCCTGAAATGAACTGTCCAGGAAACTTGATCAAGTACTAGCCGAAAGCCCCAGGAGGTAAAGGCCATGTCATACCCTGTCACAGAGGACATATGAGGTCCTTCTAAAGAAATATAACTAACTCTATGATTACAGCTGAAAGCTGCAAGGGCAGGTTTCAGTCAAGTTTAGAACTTTGTAGCTTGGGACCTGAGGCTGTAACTCAGTTGTCAGAGTGCTTACTTAGCATGCATGAGGCCTCAAGCTCCATCCTCAGCACCACATAAACCAGGTAAGGTGGTATACGCCTGTAAGCCCCAGCACTCAGGAGGAGGAAGCAGAATAATCAAAGAAACTCAAGGTCATTCTTAGCTATAACAAGTTCAAGACTACCCTTTGATATATGTGAGATCCTATCTCAAAAAATGAAAAACAACTTCATCTATTTTGGGGAGGTACCCAGTACACATATCATGGTACAGAATGCCCCCCTGTAAACATAACATTTGCAATGAAACGTGAACGTTCCTCACTCAGATCAGGCCATCAGTGATGTCTACATGTGGCCATGCCACAGACCTAAGAACACCTCTGTTCTTAGTGCTCTGCAGATTTTTCAGCTGCAGTGAAGAGATGAGCAGCTTGCACGGCCCTGCTGGACTACAGACAGCCATCATTTCCTGTCCATTTACGAACCTTCCTCTAGAAACACTACCCTGCTCCTACTTAAGAGGCCCTTCAAGAGCTCCATCTCAACATCTACAGTCTCAGAGTGAATGTCTGCCGCTACCTGAAGCATCTAATCAATCCAGGTGTGAAAACAAAGGTAATGAGAAAGGGTGACCCCTATGTGCACAAACCCACAAGCCATCTAAAAAATACCCAAGAAAAACAGCATACACACACACACATACACACACTCACCCTCTGCCCTGTCCCCGACTCCATAGAGCCTACACATACACACAAGAAACCCTGTGCCCTGCAACTCCATACAGCATATGCACACACGCATAACCCATGCATGCACACACAAACCCATGCCTTGTCCCTGACTCCTAAAAGCAAGCAAGCAAGCAAGCTTGCATGCATGTGTGCGTGCACACACACACACACACACACACACACACACACACACACACACATCCTGTGTGTCCCCCTCCCCCGACTCCATACAGCACAATTTTTCAGAAATTCCTTCTAAGCATTTCTGTGGCTCACAGTTTACTTAAGAAAAACCAGTGTGGTAAAACTGGTCACACACACTAGGACAATAATATGCATGTGACACACTCAAAGGAAATAACACATTAAACAGTAAATGCCAATAATAGAAAAATGGAGGGGTAGGAAATCTCAGTAGTAAGACAAAAATAAACTTAAAACTGAAATACCATTCCACACAAAGAAACAGAATTTTTTTATTTTCAATGTGCGCCACTATCACTCAGACTCTAGGAAAAGTTAGCTATTATGTTCAAAGCCTACCTGAGAGCTGGAAAAGCCAGAATAGTTGTCAAAGCAGCAGGAGAGGACTAAGAACTCAAAAGGGACAGTAAGAAGAGCAGGTTCTCTGCACTCAAGGTTTACTGAGACAGTTTTGGGCCAAACAAGAGCTAGGAACTCTGCGGGTCTGGGGAGACGGCCACAGCCCGCCTGACAAGACTGTCTGACAAGGCTGACCTGAGAGGCCCTAAACACATGGTGGGTTTCCATTCATGATGCCTGTCAGATTCTGAAGTTAAAAGGCCAGAAAGCTAAATCAAAATTTGGGAAAGTCCTGGAGATAAAACAAGAACTAAAGAATTCCAAAGCCTCCAAGAGAAGCCACGCTGGTGAGCAGATGCGCTGTCAGAGCCAGGGCAGAAGGAACCAGGAGCAGCAGAACTCTCCTCCAACTCAGGCCTCACTCCATTCAGTATCCACTAAGAGCTAGGTGACCCTGGCCAGATCACACTGCCCACCCAGTAGCAGGTAAGGCCTCTCCCAGAGGACACCACCTTCAGACACACTTACAGCACTTGTATTTGATCAAAAGTGACCAGCATGCCACGAAACCAAGTGACCAAAGAGCAGGAGAGGGCTAAAGAGATGGCTCAGCGTTTAAAAGCGCTAATGCCTGCTCTAGCAGGGGATTCGAATCCCACACCCATATGACAGTTAAAAAGCATCTGTGAGTCCAGGTCCACGGGGTCTGGCACCCTCTTCTGTCCTCTGCAGGCACTGCACAACATGGGTGCACTTACATACATGTAGGCATAACACTCAGACACATAAAAATAAATAAACCCAAAATATTGTTTTTAAAAAGAACGGAGAAAGAAATGCAACATCAGAAAAGGGAACCAAGTAAATACATAATATGGAAACCGATGTTAACAAACTAGGGCACTAATTATAATGTTCAAGAGGATGAAAGAAATGGAGGAAATCTATGAAAATCTTAAGAAAACTCCACTGGAAATCTTTTTTTAAAAGATTAAATGAAAATTCTTGGGCTGAGGCTCAGTTCAGAGGTAGAGAGCTTGCCAAGCAAGTGCAAGGGCCTCAGTCCAACCATCAGTACAGAGAGGAAAGGAGGGAGGGGAGGAGGGAAAGGAAAGGAAATTCTATAGCACAGGCTTCTAAAATTATCTCAATAAATGCTAAAAGGTGTTTTTACTATCAGGGCACAATTTAGTTTCTACAATGAAAACAAAGATAAAGAACCCTGCATGCAGCTGGGTGAGATGATGAGAAGATACAGTCTTCCAAAAAGCAACAGATGCTAAAGCTAGAGCCAACTTCAACAGAACAGGAAGGAAACTGGAAAAGACAATAAAATCTTACTAAGAAAATAACTGGAAATCAGTGTTGATTAATACAGACACAGCAAACACACCTTCCAGCAAGAAGGAAAATAAGAAATATTTTCAACAGATAACAGAATTCCATATCATTTTTCATTAAAAGAAAGACTAATGGGCATCTTCAGCAACAGAGATGCAGAGAAAACTGAAGAACGACTATGCAGGCACTGACGGTGGGGCAAAGATGACTGCAGACAACAAACAATGCACACAGTACTGTGACACCCAAGTGCAGCAATTAAAATGCACAGAAGCAACATCATGGAGTGAAGTGAGTAACAACTGCATGCTGTGATCTCTGGGGTAACCTAAGAGCACCCTAGGGAAGAAAAAAAGGAGATAGCAAAAGCCCACAGATTTGAAGCACATTCAGTATTAAAAGTAAACATGAAATCCAGCACAAATGTAGCTAATAATCGATCATGAATACATTAATAGGAAGAAGTAATGATTAGCCTGATTAACCAAGGACAGGAAGGACCAAAAGGCAGAGAAACAAGATAAACATACGTCAAACAAGACTACAATGAGACCACTTCACACGCATTAGGCTGTCCAGCATTGAAAACAACATTTCTGGGAAGGTCAAATGGAACAGTCACTGTACCATACAGCAGCTCCTCAAATACTGAACTCAGCGTTACATATGATCCAGCAATTCAACCTCTGATTACATCCAAAGAACTGAAAGCAAGCAACATGCATTTGCACACAATCGTGTACACAGAGCTCACTATTCACAACTATCAAAGGTAGAGGCTGATAGAAAAAAAAAATTGTATATTACGATCACTCGAACACTGTGTAGAATACAATGAAATATTACTTAGCCTAAAAAAAAGGGAGAGCTGTGGTGGCCATGTACTTGTACTCACAGCACTTAGGAGGCTGAAGCAGGATCATTGTAAGAGCCAGGCCGTTTTAAGCCTGGGGAAGAGTTGACTATGGAGACCTATCTCAAAACACAAATAGAGCTGGACAAATGCTTCAGTGGGTAAAAGCCCTTGCCATGCAAGCATGAGGACCTGGGTCTGAATCCCTAGAAACCACATAAAAGCCAAATGCATAAACAAATATCTGAAATCCTAGATTCCTGCAGGAAAACGAGAGGCAGAGACAAGGGAATCCTCGAACACTCACAGACCTGCTAGCCGGGTATATGGAGCTACAAACAACAAAGAGACCCTGTCCCAAAAAAGGAGGAAGGCAGGGACCAACACCTCAGGGTGACCCGTGACCTCCATGTGCATTTCACAGCACACCACACCCATATTTCACACACACACACACACATCATACACACAAAAGGGGGTGGTTCTGACAAATTCTACAACATGCATAAACTTTGAATACACTGTACTACATCAAACAGGACAAAGATTGTCTGAATGTATTTGCATAAGATACCTAGACTAGTCAAATTCTGAAACAGAAAAAGTAGGGAGTTATTGTTTAATACTGAGGTTTAGCTTTTCAATATGAAAAAAAAAAAAATCACAGACAGGAATTGTTGTCTTTTTACTATAAATTTTAAAATAAAAAATAAAGTCAAATATAAAGGTGATAAACTGAATGCTAAAGACATAAGTGCCCTAAGTAAAAGGAAAAGATGTCAACTGAACACTAAATCCATAACTATATAAAGAAACATACTTTGAACACAGTACTGAAGTTACAATAAAAAAATGACAAAATCACAAAAAAGAAAAAGGAAGTCAGAGAATGAACATTAATATCCAATAAAGGAGATATGAAGATAAGAGTATCTCTCAAAATAATTCACATTAATATCTTAACAGAAAGGGCATTTGATAAAATCCAGTATCCATTCAGCAAGAAGCCATCTGCAATGGCAAAATATTTAAAGCTCACTTGGCATGGCAAAAACTATCACTGCTTTTTTTCAACTCTATTAAAGGCTCTACACATACAATGAAGAAGAAAAAAATCAAAAATTGCATTATCTGCAAGCATGTCTCTATGTGACTATACACACACCATCAGACTATAAAAACATAGTGTAAGCGATCAGAAGTCAGGTAAATTTAATGACTAATATATAATCACATAAATACCTATGTATCAGTAAGAAGTGATGCCAAATTACAAAACATAATCAAGATAACAAATATGTAGGAAGAGATCTACGTGCAAGATGATATACTTTAAAAAGCTAACAATGAGAGAAATTCTAGAAGAACTAAGTAAATGGCAGGACAGATCAAGTTCATGGACTGTAAAACCTGTTAAAACATGTTGGTTCTCCCCAAACTGATTCTTAGATTTCAAGCAATCCAAGTAAAACCCCAATAGGCTATTTTTGTGATACAGAAGAGCTGCTCCCAAACCATCTATTTTTTAAAAACAAAGTCTAAAACAGTAAAGGCAATCTAGAACACATAGCTGGAAAAGCTTTACTACCAGATACTAAGACCAGCTATTACAAAGATAAAATAATGAAGAATGTGGTATTAGTTGTAGTACAGGCAAATAATCAAGTGGAACAGGAGAGCTTCATCTCTAAGATCACATAATTTATGGAAGACACACTCAGGGATCACTGCCTGCTGAAAGAAACTCTGAATTAGAGTAACATCAACTACATCTCTACAGTGTCTCACTACATGCCAGGCATCAAATCAGGGAACCAGATACAAGGCCATGTATAAAAAAAACAAGCAGCTGACAAGAAGCATGAGGAACACAATATAAACAGTATGTGAATACTGCAGTAATGATAAGAATTTGGATCTGAAATGTCCCCTGGCAGCCCACAGTAAAAAGGCTTTGTCTCCAGGTTGGTAAAAGGTGGTGGACACTTCGAAGAGGTGGGGCATAATGACATGTCTTCCAGACACTGGAAACATGCCTGTGCAGGGACTATGCAATGTAGATCGATCTCTCTCTCTCTTTCTCTCTCTATCCACCTCTCCCTCTTCCTCTCTCCCTCTCCCCCCGCTACTACAAGAGAAATGGTCTCTCCCAACACAAGCTTCTGCCACGATGCATGGAGCACCAGAGACTCAACACAACAGAGACAATCAAAGAAAAAGAGTCTCTACACATTAATGCTCCTGGGTTTCATTCTAGTACAACCAAAGCCCATGAAAGGACTGTAAATGGGACAGTTACAAAATGACATAATTCAGTTCATACCCTTTGGGAGGTACTGGGGAAAGAGCCTAAGACTTTAGGTATGTTGAGCACTAGCTCCACACAGAGCTTTATTTCCAATCCCCAATTTCACATTTGTATTTTACTTTCAGGCAGGGTCTTGCTGTGTAAGTACACACTGGGATTAAGCTCATGCTCCTCCTGAAGCCTCAGCAGCCCAAGGCCTGAGACCCTAAACTAGCCCAGCACACCTGGCTTCCAGTTTATACTTTTTGAGGGAGGAAGGAGATGAGACAGAGTCTTGTTATGCAACCCTGGCTGCCCTGGAATTCACTATGGTAGACCAGGCTGGACTCTTAACTTGTGAACATCCTCCTGCCTCTATCTCCTACGTGCTGAACTACAGGCCCTACACCACCAAGCCTTATCCCAATTAAAGTTCTTTAAAGAATTGCCCTGAAAACAGATGGAGCAGGGAAACAAGATGAATCACTAAAACCAGTTAGTAACTACTGCTGCCTCCAGGGGGGAAATGTCAAACTAGACAATGGCAGATTCATCCATCCCCAGGCCAACAGTGAAAGGAACACCACTCCTAAAGCTTGACATGATCTTCAGTACTCATGTCTTTTTCAAGGGTTAAGTTAAGGGTAGCAGTTCTTTGTGAAGGTGATTATAAAGATGGATAAAGCTAAACTAAATCTGCCATTTGACTTTGCAATCCTCCTCTAGGACTTCACTTTTACTTTACAAAAACTAAGAACATATTCAAAAAGTGATTCATTAAGAGCTGAACTGGCCAAATACCAAGCACACAGCAGCAGCAAAAATGGCTGTTACCAAGAACACAGGGGCTGGAGAGATGGTTCAACAGGTAACAGCCCTGACTGCTCTTGCAGAGGATCCACACGGCCACTCACAACCACCTATAACTCCAGGTCTAGGAGATCCGACACCCTTTTCTGGCCACCACAGTCACTGCACACACTAAGTGCACATAAACTACACAGGTACACACACATACAAGTAAATAAAAAAACATTAATTTTTAAAAAGAAAACAAATGCTGGCGAAGAGGTCCTTATGTACTGTTGGTGTAAATGTAAAATGTAAATCTGTAAATTAATGCAGCCACTATAGGAACCAGCATGGAGAGGCCTAAAAAAAGAAAAAACAAAACTTGCGTGTTGCACGTGATCCAGTCATGCCACTTCTGAGCTGAAGACTCAGTCAAGGACTCAAAGGCAGTGAACACAAGACCACACACACCCTTTACTGCTGCACTAGCCACAATAGTAAGACATGGAATCCATCTAATTATCAATATACAAGGAATGAAAATGTGGTGTCAAAATACTCTTCAGGGTTGGGGATAGAGCTCAGCTGGTAAAGCACTTGCCTAGCGTGCACATGGCCCTGGGTTCAGTGACCAACACAGCATGAAAACTGGGCATGGAATCCCAGTACTTTGGAGGTGAAGACAGGAGGATCAAGAAACTCAAGCTCATCCTCAGCTACGCAAGGAGTTCAAGGCCAGCCTGGGCTACAGACTCTGTCCAAAAACATGACACTATTCAGCAATTAAAAAAAAAAAAGAAGACCTGAAAGTAGGAGAGAGACTACTTACTTGGGAACAGGAAAGGGATGGGGCACATAGGAAGGTAGTCAGGAAATTGGATATGTCAAAGTATATTACATACATGGAGGAAGATAGCATAATTAAACCTCTATCACAGTTTGTACAATCAATATTACCATAATAATCACATATATAAAAATAAATTTAAAAATACAGTAACAGAAGATGGTGATTACCCATACAGTGGAGTATCAGACAACTCTGAAACAGGTTAAGACAACTCAATGAACAAGGGTAACCCCTAGATACAGCAGTCAATAAGATAAATAAAAGGCAAAATGGACTACACTATGTTTAGTGTAAGGAGAAGGTGGGACAGAGGTGACGGAGCATATATACTTACGTGTTTTAAAAGAGTAAACAAGACAAAGTAAACCAGAAAGAAATTGAAAATAGTTACCTACAGGGCTGGAAATGAAATCCTCAGCCTAGTTTCTTTAGTTGTGCTTTTGAACCATGTAAATGTTCTATATGTTGATAAAACAAAAGCAAAAGAGATTTTTTAAAAAGCAAATAATAAAACCCAATACAAATAAAAATTGAATATCAAGTTCAATATAAAATGGACAAAAGAAAATTCAAGTAACCTGAGATCAAAAGTTCACCCCAAAGGAGTGTAGAGTTAGAGGAACCACAGAGAAATTTTGCCTTCCTTGTCTTTTCTGTCTGGGACTAGGAAATGAATCGGCTGCTCCCTTGGGACAACTCTGGTGAGCTAGTTTTAGAGCCCACACATTCCTTGACAATCTCCACACTCACAGGTCCAGTTGTGATTGCCCACCCGGCACATAGGACCAGACTGAACCCGCCAATAAAATTTTTAAAAAATCAAAAGTGGAAGCCTGAGCACAGACCAACTCTCTATTCATCCCTGATCAGAAATCATCCAAGCTATGATGACAACAGTAAAAACAGAACCAAATTTCGACTCAAACAAAAGCAGGCTAGAATTTCAGCCAACAACAGAAGTTCAAATGCCCAGGTCACATTGCAAAAACAAATAATATGAAAAAGCAAGGTAACATGTTCCCGCCAAATCCACCAGTTGTATAAAAGTGTTCTCCAATGAGAACCACCCAGAGGAACCCCAGGACACAGAACTTAAAACAACAATCATAAACTCGACCAAAGAATTCAAGGACTTTAAACAAAGAACTCAAACTCACAAAAATAAACTCCTGATTGAAGCTCAAGGAAATACAGTATACACTGTTGAAGGAAATGACAAAGACAATTCAAGGTTTGAAAAGTGAATTAACAAGAGAGAAATATTGAAGAAAACCCAAGATGAGATGAAGATGGAATGAAAAAACTCAGTAAGTCGATTAGAAAAGACAGGACAGTCTTATCAGCAAACCAAAACAAATGAAAAACAGAGTATCAAGACTTGATGAAAAAGTTGGGGAATTGGACAACTCATTTAAAAAATAAGAAAAATAATTTAAAGCATACAAATGGAATATGAAGGAGATGTGAGATATCATGAAAAGACCAAATCTACTAAACAGGTATAAAAGAAGGGAAAGAATCTCAGGTTAGTGACACTGACCAGATCTTCAACCAGATTATAGAAGAAAACTTTCCTAATTTAAGGAAAAGACACACCATACAGACATAAGAAGCACACAGAACACCAAATAGAACCAGAACAGAAACTCCTCGTGGCATATCATAGTAAATACACTAAATATTCAAAACTTACAAAAGAAAAACAAGTTATATATAAAGGAAAACACATCAGAATTACAGTTGACTTTTCAATGCAAACTTAAAAAGCCAGAAGATCCTGGAGCAATGTATTCCAATTTCTAAAATGACCACAGATGCCAGCCCAGACTTCTTTCTCCAGCTAAACTGTCTACAGTCATAGTCAAAGGAGAAAGAAAAATCTTCCGTGATAAAAAGAGATTGAAAGAATTCATGTCTACCAAATTATCCCTACAGAGAATACTGTAAGCAATTCAAAGGACTGAAGAAAGGAATAACCACACCCAAGAGGCTATGGAAAGAAAACAAAAGAAGCTATAATTACAGAGATAGGACTAAGAACACAAAGAGAAAATAGAATGACAATAACCAAGATACATCATCCAAATAAGTTTAAACATCAATAGCCCCAATACCCAGTCAAAAGACAATAGTTCAATAGATTAAGAGACAGTAAATCCATCTCTTCGTTTTCTACAAGAAATTCATCTTGCCTTCAAATATAGAAACTACCATAGAGTAAAAGGATGGAAAAAATATTCCAAGCAAAAGGCATGAAGAAACAAGCAGATATTGCTATCCTAATAACAGACAAAATAGACATCAAACTAAAATCAATCAGAAGAGATAAAGAAGGTTGCTTCATTCTGATCAAGAGATCAGCCAAGAAGACGTTACTACAAATCATGGACACAGGCACCAAACTCAACAACTTGACAGAGTCATTACAAGGGCTGGAGAGATGGCTCATCTGTTAAAAGCACTGAAGGCTCTGGCAGAGGACCCAGGTTCAATTCCTAGCACCCACATGCAACTAAAAACTATCTGTAACTCCAGTTCCAGGGAATCCAACACCTTTCTTCTGACCTCTTCTGGTATTGCATGACACAGGTGCACTTACACACATGCAGGCAATACACTTATACACACAAAAATAATAAAATATTTTTAAGACATCCATAACAAATAAGGAGACTAAACAGCAATACAAAGCCTTGTGAGTTTTAAAAAACAGCCCAGGTCCTATCAATTCACAGCAGAATTTTACTAGACCTTCAAAGAACAACCATAACCAACACTGCTTAAATGATTCAAAAAACAGAAACAGAAGGAGAACTCCCAGACACCTGCTATGAAGTCAGTATTATTCTGATACCAAAACTAGGTGAGACACAACAAAAGAGAACTGCAGGCCAATATCCATAATTAACACAGATGCAAAATTCCCAATAAAATATTCACAAATCACATACAGACACACATTCAAAAGATTGTCCACTATAATCAAGTTGGCTTTATTCTAAAGATACGGAGACAATTCAATAAAAGTCAATAAATGTAATAAATCATATAAACAGACAAAATTCACATGATCATCTCAATAGATGCAGAAAAGGCCTTTGACAAAAATCTAACATGGCGTCACGATAAAAATCCTAGAGGGAATTGGACTGCAGAAACCATCCCTCAACATAAAGGCTATATAAAATAAACTCACAGTCAACATCATTCTAAACGGTGAAAAACTAGAAGCAGTCCCATTAAAATCAGGAACCAAACAAGGCTGTCTACTATCCTCACTCCTTTTCAATATAGTGTTAGTAAAGCAGTAAGGCAAGAAAACGAAAGTAAAGAGGTACTAATTGGAAAAGAAGTCAAATTACCCCTATTGTGGAACAGATCCCAAAAAATCCACCAAATAACTTACAGAAATGATCAACACTTCCAACAAAGTGGCAAGACACAAAATCAATATACAAAAATCACTAACCTTCTTTTATATATCAATAATAAACAGAGAAAAAAGAACAGAAACACTCTCATTCACAATGGCCTCAAAATATAAAATATCTAGGAATAAACCTAACCAAAGACATTAAAGATCTCTGCAATGAACATTTTAAATCTCTGAGACTAAAGAAGACACCAGAAGAGGAAAGACCTCCCATGCTCATGAATTGGTAGATATTGTATAAATGACTCTCTTACCAAAAGCAATTTACAGATTCAATACAATCCCAATCAAAATCCCCATGACAAAGCTCCACAACTGGTCAACTACAAAAAATACGTGACTGTGAAGTGCCCAGTCCTAACTTCAACCTCTATACCTAAAGCTCAGGGAACATCTCAGAAAGGGGGGGGGGGGGGGGGGACTGTAAGAGTCAGAGGGACAAGACACCTGCAACTGCTGCTAGTTAATACATTCTAGCTAGTCAATCTAGCTAGTCCTGACAGAGAAGCTGCACCTATGAAATCTCCACAGTATGGTTGTCTAAGGAGATCTATGTAAGGACAAAACCAGTCCACATGCCAAGGTAGATGGGGCAATGTCATGGGATTAGGCCTCAAGATGAAGAGCTACAGGCAATCAATGGATACTGAGGGAGGAAAAAATCAGTGTTCTTCAGGCCTAGCTCCCTGAGAGCTGGTGGGCAGCCCTAAACACAGGTATACACAAGCACCATTTAATGGACTCCGTGCATTATATAAATGTATGTATATGTAACAATAATAAAGAAGACAAGAAACTGAGAGGGAGCTGGCGACATGACAGGAGTTGGTAGGGGACTGGGAGGGTTGGAAACAACAAATACTTGTGCTGGATAGCTTTAGCAGTCAACCTAACACACCTGTAGGCATGTTTGTGTGACATCTTCTTGATTGTTGAGTGATGTGGCAGGGCCCAGCCCACTGTGGGTGGTACTACCCTGGGCGGGTGGCTGAGCATAGGCCAGAGGAGCAAGTCAATAAGCAGCACATATCTGCGTTCCAGGTTCTTGTCCTGAGTTTCTGCCTTGGTATCCCTTGATGAGGAACTGCGCTATGAGTTAAATACCCTCCCTCACCCCTCCAAACCCTGCAAGTTGATTCTGGTCAGTGTTTTTATCACAGCAATAGAAAGCAAACTAAGACAATATCCTTGATGAGGAACTGTGCTATAAGTTAAATACCCTCCCTCACCCCTCCAAACCCTTCAAGTTGATTCTGGTCAGTGTTTTTATCACAGCAATAGATAGCAAACTAAGACAATACTCATGTATGAAATTCTCAAAAGAAAACATAAAAAAAGAAAGAAACAAATCATGAATTTGGGACCTGCAAGATGGCTTAGTAGGTAAAAGTATGGCAACGTAAATTCAATCCCCAGAATTCTTGTAAAAATAGAAGGAAAAAAACCTAAATTGTTCTCTGACCTACACATATACACACACAATATTTTAAAAGGAACTCTTGAATTTCATTTCATAAACTTTGTTGGTGACTGTGGCATTAATGCAGGAATCCTGAAACTATGTGGTGTCTATTACAGCATAGGGCAGATGAATAAAGATAGGTTTAGATGAGCACCATGGTTCTCACTGCAGATGAAGGGAAAAGCTGAGCAACTATGCTCTAGTAACTGATCTGAATTCAATGTACAAATTTATCAAGAGTCCAGTGAACCCAATTTTAGTTTCTTTCTTGAGAAGTTGTGACTATATACAAGGACTAATTTTTCACAATCTTTATTGTTTCTTAGAGTTCTTCCAAAGAATAAAAATGAATTTTATTAAAGGAAAACAAAAAAGGAGAGAGAGAAAAGGCTGGTTAAAAGCACTGGCTGCTCTCGTAGTAGACCAAGGTTCAGTTCCCAGCATCCACAGGGCAACTAATAACTATCCAGAACTCCAGTTTCAGAGATGTCCTCTTCTGACCTCTGTGGACGCTGCACACAGGTAGTGCACTTCAATTCATGCCAGCAAAACTCTCATACACATAAATAATCAATCAAAAATAAAATTTTTAAGAGAGTAGCTCATCTTATTTTTTACAATTACCACACGAGTCAATCTCTATGAATCTGTTACACTATAAGACCCAAATTGCTATGATGTGTCCTCAACCTGTTCACATTCTGGTGACTGAGTTGGTGATGTGCACTGCTGGCACATAGCATGGTAGAAGGAACCAGGGGCTCTTCCTTCATGAATCGCTCAATGCTATTAGTTATAAAGCAAGTGCACTCACTCCACATCCTGTTCTTTTTGCCTGTAGCCTGTAGCCAATGCACTTCCTAGCTGTGATACCAAAGCAAGAGCAGCAAAAGAACAAACAGGTAAGCTGAACATCAACATGTAAAGCTTCTGGGTCAGCAGGATGGCTCAGCAGGTAAAGGCACTCACCATGTAAACCTAGCAACCCGAGTTCCATCCCTAGCTCCCACGTAAAGGCAGACAGAACAGACTCCAGAAGTTGTACTCTAACCTCCACATATGTGCCATGGAACACACACATCATACACACAAACAATAATAAATAAAAATTTTAAAGGAAATTTAAAACTTCCGTGCATCAAAAAAGAGATAATCAAAAGGGCAAACTAAAGGATGGGAAAAAAACACTTGTAAATTACATATAAGAGTTTAACATCCAGATACACTGACTATCTATAACTCAGCAGCAAAATGACAAATCAATTAAAAATGGGCAAAGGATTTGAACAGAAATATCTCCAAGAGGATACAAAAAAGGCCAACAGGTATAGGAAGCTGGGTAACATCCTTAGTCATTAAAGAAAGAGAAATCAAAAGCACAAGTAAGATACTTTTCAAACCTATTAAGACAGCTATAATCAAAAAGATGGGAGAAGTGTTGATAAGGATGTGGATAAATTGGCGTTTTTGCACTGCTGACAGGAATATGACTGTGCAGCACAATGGAAAACAGCACAGTGGTTCCTGTTTCCATACAGCTCGGCCCTTCTATTCCCAGGTACGTCCTCCCAAGAACTGAGAACAGAGACTCAGATTCTTGGGCAGTTCAGAGCAGCACTATTCACATCAGCCAAAAGGTAAAAAGAACTTGTATGTTCTTCAACAGATGAAGAGGCAAACGAAACACTCCATGTGTTTGCAATGAATAGTGTTTGGTAAAAGAAGGAGTTCTAATGTAGCAGATGAACTGCAAAGCATGTCAGGTGAAACAGAGAAAGGATTGAGGACATGGACAAACACGATCCCATGTCTATGCTGTATCCAGAATGCAAAAATCCCTATACCAGAATGTGAACTGGAGAGTACTAGAGAAGGAAGGGGTCGCGCAGGAGCTGCTGCTTGTGGTCAGTTTCTCTGGGGAGATAGAAAGTTCTGGGACACTATGATGACAGTTATATAAGTGATTGCAATATTACTGACATTTACAATAAAAACAGTTTAGATGGCAAAACTATATCCACAATAAATAAGATAAATTGCCAGACTAAAGATCTCTACATGCCATTACTTTTTCTATAAGTTTTTAAGTTTTATGACATCAAAGCTAAGGAAAAATCCCTGAAGTCACTGGAAATGGATTTGAAAGTAAGGGCTCTGTGAGGGCTTATCTCGTATCACTCCAAGTCTTAAAAAGACCATGGAGTGTATAAGAGCCACATGTATTTGGAAACCATGGATGCTGAATATAGGCTGAGAGTCGTAAGTGAGGGAGGGAAGCATCAATAATAATAATGAGCAGCAGGACAGAAGGGCACAGGAAGCAGCCATTTAGCAGTGACTTCAACCTGCAAAAATACCCAAAGCCTTGTCTCCCCCTTCTAAGGTGGCACACGCAGCATTCTTAAACCCCCACTGACTTTTTGGCATACTTAAACTTACTTAGCAGGAGCTGGGAAGACAGTTTAGTGAGTAAAGTGCTTGCAGACCTGAGTTTGATCCCCACAAACTCACATTAAAAGAAAGCCAGCACACCCGTATGTACAACACAGGTAAACCTGTACACATATAAATGCACAAGTATACATGTACAAAAATAAAAATAAACAAACTTAGTGGGCAAGAGCTGGAGAGAAAGCTCAGCAGTTAAAAGCACTGACTGCTCTTGTATAGGACCCAGGTTCAATTCCCAGTACCCACATGGTGACTAACAACTATCCCTAACTCCAGTTCCAGGGGATACAACACCCTATTCTGACCTCTTCGGGCATTGCATGACACTGGCACATTTACAAACATGCAGGTAATACACTTATACACATCAAAAAAATAATTTTTTTAACTTACTTAGTGGGCATGTAATCCCAGCACTTGAACGACTGAGGCAATATTACCATTAGTCCAAGGTCAGCCTAGACTACATGGTGAGACTGTCTCAAAAGCAAATAAAAGCTCAGGTGAATCTCTTGAGTTTGAGGTTAGCCTGGTCTACATAGAAAGTTCCAGGCCAACCAGTGCTACACAGTACAAAAAGGAGTGCTATATGTAATTACTACACTGTTTAATAAAACCACTTTTCACTATTATTTGCTTCTTTATTAAGACAAGGTCTTGACACATACCCCAGGCTGACCTAAAATTCATCATCCTCCTGCCTTATGGGATTATAGGCAGGTGCCACCATGCCTTGCTCACTATCCCTTACTCTCAGTTTAATACGATTGTAAACAATCATTTTAAATGGTGCTGGAAAGATGGCTCAGTGGTTAAGCGTACTGGCTGTTCTTGTAGAGGAACCAGATTTAGTTCCCAGCATCTACATGGGGGCTAACAACCATCCACAACTCCAGTTCCAGGGGATCTGATGTCCTCTTATGACTTTCATAGGCACTGCACACAGGGTGCACTTACATAGAAGTAAAATATACAGATAAAATGAAGATTTTAATTACTTAAAATATGAAAAGTAAAAAGAGCCACAGGACCTAATGTAAAGAGTGATGAGCACTCATCTTGGCAAAGTGCAGGTTAGGTTATCTATTCCTTAGCATGCCAATAGCAATTACCACTAGATAGGTATAGATCTTAGTTTCTAGGCAAGTCTAATTAAAAGGAACCAGGGTCCTCTGAAGAAACAGTCCATTTCTGGAAGAGGACAGGAACACTACAGACTAAGTTCTTCTAACAGAAAGCAATGATCAGAGAGAATGATCGGGCAAATTTCTTTTAAAAGTATGGCTGCACCAGCTTGAAAAGAACAATCTCAACATCAAAAGGAATAAGAAGTCAGGTGTGATGGGGCATAACTGTGACCCCAGCACCCAGAAGGATGAAGCAGGACTGTGAGCTCCAGGTCAAGCTAGGCTACACAACAAGACACTCACTGCCTTACCACAATGGAAAAAGAGAAGGGAACAAAGGGAAAAAAAAATTACAACATTTTGAAAGATGGTGTACAAGTGCATAGTGATACGAAGGACGGATGCTCCACAAGGCTCTTCTTTACAGAAAAATGACAGCTAACAAACATGGATGCCCAGGGGAATCACTTCACAGAAACACCAACAAAAGTGAAGGAAGCAAGGATTACCCACACTAAAAGGCTGCTGGAGAACAGAATATTGGCCCAGTTTTCAAGTATTCCTACTATAAGCACTTATTCCTTACTCAGGGGAGGAGGCACGCCATGGTGGAGCCCTGGCCAACACCTTAGGTGATGAGCAGCAACCCCAGTAAAGGACAGGGCAGTCTGCAGCTCCCGATGGACAAGGTGGGAAGCCAGCCAGCCACACCACAGTTCTGCCGAGGTGTTTAACTTGGCTTCTTCAGGCTTATACTTATTACACATCCCCAAACTGTGAGACACTTACAAGAAACTGACTTAACTTCATTATAAATGACATAATGTAGCCAGATGCAACTGTGATCTTCCGCTAGATCTTAGACTGAAAAAGTTTTAAGTGTCAATTTTAGAAAATGGGGGAAATTTAAATTTTTTGGATATTAACGCTAATTTTGAGGGTCTAAAAAATATCTATTATGGCTACTTAAGAGGGTAGCCTAGTCCTAAAATGGTGTGCAAAAGTCTTAGGATGTGCTGACACCTGCAGCTCTTCTCCAAATGGCTCATCAGGAAAAGGAAGAAAAAAGAAAAGCACATGGAACAGACTTTTAATAAAAAGTGTTCACATTTTTCTTTTAAATTTTCTGTAGTTTTACAAAGTTCTCAAAATAAACCACCGTAGTTTAAGGGGAAAAAAACAGCTTAGAGACTCACCAACCTAGAGCTGAAGACTACAAATGGAGCAATTCTCAAACCCAAAGGAAGAGCACTGAAGGAAAGCAAACCAACAGGGAGCACAGCACCGCCAGACTAGGTACCTCTCCCCTTGTCACCGCCAGTGTTCTGGGTCATCCACATATTCTGTTCCAGTCTAGAGAAGACTAGCAGTCTAGAAGACTAGAAAAGGGGAGGTTACCACCTTGAAATATAGTATGTTTATTAAAGCTCTAAAAAAACTCACTTAAGTTGTCATTCCTCATAGCTCACGACTGCCATTCTGCAAAGTACTAATAATAAAACATAACTTTAAAAGTAGTGATGACAGAAAAACCTACCTACAAAATGAACTACATCTCAGGCTACATAGGCTAACATATCCTTACAACTTTGTCTTTCTTAAAAATGGAAGAAAAAAGTGGCGAGTGTGGCATTTCATGCATGTAATCCCAATACTGGGAAAGGAAAACAGGAAGATCTTGAATTCAAGACCACAGTAAGACGCTCTCAAAACAAAGGAAAAAACATCTTCAACATCAGAAAGATGAACCATACTCCCTTCAATAAGTTGCCTACAATTTTTCAACTTAGAAAAAAACATTTCCTAATTTCAATACCCATTCATTAAAGCTCTCAGCAAGCTGATAAAAGGAAATTTCCTTTCTCTGATAAAAAGCAAATATAAACTGGTTATGTTGGTACATGCCTATAATCCCATCTACCTGACAGACAAGATGATCACAAGTTTGAGACCACCTAACAATTAGCAAAATCCTGTCTCAGAATAAAATGGAAGTGTTGAGGGAGGATGCTCAGTAGTATAGCACTTGGCTAAAGTGCTCAGACCCAAGGTTCCAGCCCCAGCATCACTCAAAAAAGTTAAAAGGGCAGAAATACCCACAGGAAATATCACCTTCATCTTAAATGGTTAACTTAGATAAGTTTACTCCTGAGACCTACTACCACAACTTTACTCAGTCTTACCCTCAAGATGCCCAGCAGCACCACAGGCAGGAAGCAAAAAACACAAGGACTGGGGCAGACAAGGGCATCCCAAGAAACTAGAACTTAACTCACACTACAGGTATCAAGATAACTCACAGGGATGTCAAGATGGCTCACCAAGTAAAGTCACTAGCTGTGCAAGCCTGACAACTTGAGTTCTATCCCTGTATGTAATGCTAGGAGAATCAACTCCACAAAGTTGTCCTCTGACTTCCACATATACACCATGGCATGCCATATGCCCACACACATATGCACACAATAAGAACATTTTTAAAAGGTAACATAAAGCGATAACGTGTTTACAAGAAAACACAAGTCATTAGAGCAAATTCAGTAAACAAATCCACACACCTTAGACAGCAATGGAGTGGAAATAAGACAATCATCCCAGGAAGTGGTGATAGAGCAACTGGACATCTGAATGCAAAGTGAGGCCGGCCTCAATCCCTGCTACACCTCAAACCAGCTCCAAGGTGGAATGGAGATCTCATCATGCAAGGTAGCATTAAGCTCTTTACACTATCCATAGTTTACCATGACAAACATGAAGATTCCTCATTAAGCCTGACTAGCTGTTCTGCTTTAAGGAAAAACTAAAATATTTACTTCTCTACTTAGTTCTCCCAGGTTCTATTAGGAGGAAAGTGTAAGCTATTTCAAAATTCCCCAAGTGAGATTGCACAAGGCCCTCAGTAGTAATTATCCTACCGAGCTTTCCAGTCTTACTATGATCTGCAAACAAGCCTATGAAAACCATACCATATCCCACTCCTTTCACATTATAATAAAATCTCAGTATTACTGCTAGTAAAACATAATAATATCTAGAGACATAAAACAGCTCTCTCAGAAAACTGACCTTATCCAAGAATCCAAAATTTGAACACAAAGCAATTCTGAAAGCAGATTTAACAAGATCTTAGTAAAGGAAAACTGCCTACAATGGTCATTCCTGTTCCACAACAAGCAGTCTACACAAGTTCTTAAGTTTACATTTTCCTTCAAAATCTTTTTAAATTTATTATTTTTATTTTATGTGTATAAAATAAATACATACATTGCCTGCATGTATGTATGTACATCCATGCCATACAATGCCCAAGGAGGTCAGAAGAAGGCGTGGAATCCCCTGGAACTACGGTCAGTTGTTAGTCACCATGTGGGTGCTGGGAACAGAATCTGGGTCCTTTGCAAGAGCAGCCAGTGCTCTTAACCACTGAGCCATTTCTCTGCCCCTCCTTCCAAATCTTTACTGCTCTTAGTACACGCAGATGTAGCCTAGAATAGTTATCCACAGGTTGTTGAGGCACGTATCCAAAAATCCCTGCACTGAGAAGGTTGAGGCAGGAAGACCCCTACAAGCAAGCTCAAGGTCAGCCAGGGTTGCACAGTGAGACCCTGTCTCAAGTCTTTGGGGCGGGGGGAACTACTGGGGTTTTGAGTAAATTATATCAGCAGTACAGCAAATAAGAAATAAACCTGTGTAACTGGTATTCAAAAACTAGCTACCACAGGTCAGGAAAGAGGTTCAGGCCCATCCTTGACTACATGAATTCAAGGCCAGTCTGGGCTCATGAGACACTGTCCAAAAAAAAAAAAAAAGAAGGGAGGGAGGGAAATACATTTCAACAACAAAAAAAGTTTTCAGACAATGTTTCACTACTTGTTCCACAGGTGAAAGTGAAAACTACTTCATCTCTGGCTGACTGTGGCTCGTTCAAGCTCCAGATTGTCTTTCCTTCCTGTGGCCAACTTTACTTCTTATGGGTGCGATGCTCCAAGACAAGGCAAGGAGAGACCAGGATAAAACCTGGTATACTTCTTAGTGGAATTAAAAAGAAACTTAAGAGCAGCAGCACAAACATTATATCTAAGGTCGCTCTCAAGTCAGGTTCCAGGAGAAATTACACCCTATACCTAAGTATGAGTAAGACATCCACTCAGAATTGGGGTCCATTTCCTGCACCTAACACCTGAGAGTGGGTACCATCACTCAAGCAGAGAAGCAGGCACCCGGATCATCTTCCCAGGGGTACTTCCCTCCCATGGAACTCAAGCAGTGCCCACTAATGCAAAGCTTCAGTGACATTTCCCTCTCCAAAGAGTCCGTCGTTTTACTTTCACACTTGAGACTGCACAACCAAACCAGGTCAGCTTTAAAGTCCAAATAAAAGTCCTTCACAAAACTTCCAATTCACTACTTCCTACAAAAAGTTTCCTGTGCTAGACTATGACACAGCTGTGTAACCAGTATGTTCTGCTGTGGTCTTACAAATCTTCTATCCACTGGCAGATCCTCCTATTGAGGAAATAGTCTAAGGGGCTTTATCATGAACTGGGAGCCATTTCATATAACCAACACAGGTATGTGTGTTGACTTTATGTGCCAAATTGGCATTAACACGAGACAGGAGGACATGCAATCCCCAGGTTCATGTCCACAGAAAACCTTTCCACATTGGATTTAACTGTGAAGACAGGTATTCTCCTCAAATGTAACTGGACACTATGCCAGCACCCCCAAAGTGCCCTTCATACTTCACACACTTTATACACTTACAGAAGAAAACCAAGGTGCTCTCATTTAAAGAAGCCACACAAGAGACAACATTATCACACACATCAGTCAGCATTATTCACACACTACTATGAAGACAAAAGTACTGTTACTATGGACAAAAAAAGGCACCAGCTTCTCTGGGTCCAGTAAACAGTTTTGTCAAACAGTAACAGGGTTTCATGCAGAACTATCTATTTTTCTATCTTTTTTTTCCTTATCTGTTTTTCTCTTTAAAAAATTAAGATGAAGTCAAGATTAGTGCCACAGAAACTTGGGAGGCTGAGGCCAAAGAATAACTATTTCAAAGACAGGCTGGACCACAAAGGGAGTTCAAGGCCAGTCTAGGCAACTTAATGAGACCCTAATACAAAAAGTAAAAAGTAGTCTGAGGATATAGCTCATCTAGAACCAAAAACAAACTTGAAAATTAGCAAGCAAGCCTTTCTGTCTTGTAACTAAATTACATTAAACAAGGTCAATTTTTAAACCCCTATCTTGAAAAACCACAAGTTTAAAACTCAAGAGTTGTATTGCAGTTGTATTATATATTATTGAAAAATGGAAAATCTAATGCAAAAAAAAAATTTTTTTTTTAACACAGTAATTTATGCCAACTACAACAAAATGGGAACGACTCGGACGGATGGTTTAACCAAGCAAAGAAGGAGTTCCAAGGGTCTGTAAATGTTCACGTAACCTGAGCACATCTGTGTAGCTATGTTTAAGTGGACATTTTTACACAGGACTATCACATACAAAGCTTGGGTCCCTCAGTTAAAACTCCAGCATTCATGTGGAAAGAGTTCAGGAGGCCCCACCCCTAAATGACAAACTACTGGCAGTTGATAGAGGGAGCATCATCATTCTTTGGGGTCATGGACCCTAGTAAGTTGCCCCTGCTCCAGTGGATGGCCCCAGACCCACGCATGTATGAGATTAGTGGATTATCTAAAATAACAATAGGTCAAATTTTTCAAAAGCACCAACCAGACTTAGTGAATTATTTAAAAAAGAGGACATGAATTTGGAGATGGTGAGCATTGAGAGGGATGGGGGCAAGCTTATGGGAGGAAATGGGAGCTCATATAATATTTGATTGTATATATGAATGAAATTCCCAAAGAGTAATTTTTTTTTTAATGAGGAAATTTTAAAAATTAAAAAAGTACTGCAAAACGTTTTGGCTTCTCAATTTTGATGCAATTTCATGACCCTTCACAATACATGATATTCTCTCCCAATACAACACAGTTGTATTAGGCAAATTAAATATCGCTTTGTAAAGAATTTCAGGACACTTGCCCAGCATAGTGGCACACACCAGCACTTGAGAGGCAAGAGGCAGGTGGATCTCTGTGAGATCACAAGTTCCAGGGCAGCTGGGGACTACAGGGAGACCCTATCTCAAAAACTTGATAATAAATAAAAATTTCAAGACACTTCAGAAGTTCACTTGAAATACCACCGAAACCACAGGAAATTTTCACATCTGACAAACTATAGAACTGAAGTTGAGCTCACTTCCCTTACAGAAAATTCCATTCACATTGCAAAACACTCTCCTCTGGCAGTTCAAAACTCACATATACCATGACTGAAGTTAAAATTTAACAAAACGGCCTTCTACTTTGGGTAACACTAAACCCCAAAGCTGGGATTGCAAAGTGGAACGATCACAAGAGCATTTTAGCAACCTTTAGGTAGCAGCGGGTTAAAGGGCAATAAGGCGACCACTTTCATTTAGTTTGTGCTCCTCGTCGCCCCGAAAAAAATCCCCAGACACTCTCGGTGCTAGTTGAGTCCAAACACCAGCTTTTAGAACAGATTTAAGAGACACACCGCATCGCACCATCCCATCCCATTTCACTCCTCCACCCCATCTCTGCATCCCACCCCTCCATCCCATCCCTTCACCCCACTCCTACACCCTATCCCTCCCCTCCTCTGAAGGTCAAAGGGCTCCAGACAAAAGACAACAAACGCACGTGGCAATAGCTTCCCCCGTGGTGGTCCCCGCAGGCCCGAGGTCCTGAGCTCGGGGACCGACCCCGCGAAGGACGAGCACCGGAGAGGCGGCCGCGGGGACCCACACGTGGGCCGCAGGCGGAAGCAGGCCCGGAGCCGAGCGCGGCCTGTTACCTTTTCCTGCTCCTCGCGAAGCCGCGCCACCTCCGGGGCGCGCAGCGGGGCGGCCGAGGCCTGGGGCTCAGGCTCGGGCTCGAGCTCGGGCTCGGGCTGGGGCTCAGGCTGGGGCTGGGGCTGGGGCTCGGGCTGGGGTGGAGGCTCCATGCCGGCCTCAGCGGGGCGAACGAGTCCTAAACAAGTGTTTGTGGAGGCGGCGTGGCCGGCGGCCCCGCGCGCTCGCCCTCATGCACCGCGCGCCGCGCTCCGAAGAGGCCGCGTTCGCTTTGACTGCTGCCCCGGGGGCCGCCGCTCGCGTCCGGACTACCCGCGGCCGCATCTCACACGCGCATGCCGCCGCTGCCGCCGCCGCCGCCGCCGCCTCCAAGCAGCAGGCCGGATGCCAAGTGCGCCAGGTCCTCTTCCGCCGCCGCCGCCGCCGCCGGGCCCAGCCAGGCGTCCAGCTCCGCCGCTACCGTGCCTGCACAGCCGCTCCGCCAAGCCCCGCCCCTCGCCCCGCCCGCGCGGCACGCCGGGAAGCCCGAAGGCCCCGCCTCCGGGGCGTGTGCTGGGCGGGGCTTAGGAGGGGCAGGACCGCCCACTCACCGCCCTAGCGGAGGTGTGCGCTGCCGGAGCGAGTTCCTAGTGACGCTTTATTTCAGAGCTGCGTCTGGCCGTGAGAGCTTAATTCGTGCACTGAAGCTGTTTCATAAGCTCATTTAATTTTAGCGAATTCAACTTTTTATCGTGCCTCTTAATGAATTAATGTATTTTAATCAGCTAAAATAGCAATATACAACCGTATTTTGCGTGTGTATTAATTACTGTACGCTTTGCAATTTTTCCTTATATATATTTGCCTGCTATACTAATATTACTATGCTACTATGTAGGCACCGTTTAAGACATTTTCAAGAGTGGCCTCCAGCATTATTCTGAAACTCATTTTACCGTCTCATGTTTTGTTCGGTATTGGAGACTAAGCCCAGGGCCTTGTGCTTGCAAGGCAAGCACTCTACCAAACTCTACCAATTAAGTAAATTAACGCCTATTCACTTATTTTAAAACTCGTATCCTCAAACATTCAATAAAGGGCTAGAGAGATAGCTCAGCATTAAAAGTACTTTGTTGCTCTTCCAGAGGACCTGAGTTCAATTCCCAGCAACCACGTGGGAATAGCTGACTGTAACTCCAACTCCTGGGGGATGCCACACCTCTACATTCATGGGCCTCTGCACTGACAAGTACATACCCATACACAGAAACACACTTATACATATTATTTAAATTTTTAATTTTTTTCTTAATTTCAATAAAGGGATTGGAGAGACGGCTCAGTGGTTAAAAGCACTGACTGTTCTTGCAGAAGACCCGGGTTCCATTCCCAGCACCCACGTTGGGGCTAACAACCATCCGTAACTCCAGTTCCAGGGGAGTCAATGCCCTCTTCTGACCTCCGCAGGCCTTGCAGGACACTGGTGTACCTACCTACGTGCAGACAATACACTCATACCCATAAAATAAAAAATAAATTTTTTAATAAAGTATTTTTAAAAATAGAAGAGGTCTGAATATGATCAAAACGTTGTATGGTATTCTCAAAAAGTCAGTTTAAAAAAATGTTTAAACAACTCTGTATCCTTTTCTCCCCCCATCCATCTCTACAACCTTTCCACTTGGTGGGACTCCTGTTTACCTCCGTGAGTAGAACTGGCCTTGTCCTAACTCTGCCCCTAGTCCTGACAGTGGGGGTGAGTCCTGATTCACCAGCATCCTGTGTATAGAAATAGGCTGATGGAGGACTTCTGCATCCATGCCTTCCTGTAAGTCTGCCTCTCCCTAGTTCATACTCCTGACTAGCTCCCAAGTCCACATCCACCTTTTTTTTGTTGTTATTCTTTATTCATTTGCAACTTAAGGAAACTGGTAAATGTGAATTCCTGACTTTCATTCACTGCATATCCAGTCATCATCACCTCTGAGACACAACCAGAATCCAAGGTCTCTTCCTGCCTCATGACCTCCAGCAGCACCCTTCCATCCTGAGCCACTTCAGTAACCACATCTCTGGTGGGACCCTGTGAATACCAATGGACCCCATAGGCTCATGTGTTTCGATACTAGGTCCTCCGTTAGTGGTACTACTTTGGAAGGTTGTAGAAAATTCAGGAGGTGGAACCTAGTTGGAGGAAATAGGTCCCAGAGGTGAGTCCTTGTGGGACTATTATCCCTGGTGACTTCCTGTCACTCTCTGCTTCTTCTTAGGTTGTGAAATAAACTGAACTGGGCCACCATGCCTTCCTGCCATGATGGGCTGAACCCCTGAAAGGGCATTTTGTACCGAAAATGATCTCTTGGATTCAGTGAGTGACTTTATTAAGCATGATTCAAGCAAAAGTAAAAGAACAAATCGCAAGTAGCAGATGAAAGCAAAATGTCATTAAATCCGGCTCTTGCCACCTTCACAAGCGACTGGAGTAGCACAATGAGAAAGCAAACAACAATAAAGAAGTAAGCCACTAGCAGCAGGCAGATGACAACATCCGCAGAAACTGCTAGGGAAGTCCTGCTGAGACAGCCATGCTAGAGCTCTGTCACAGTTGACTTCAGTTGTCCACACATCTGGGAAGAAGGAACCTCAATTGGGGAATTGTCTCTATCAGAGTGGCCAGAGGCTATGTCTGTGGGACATTTTCTTGATTGTTGAGCGATGTGGGAGGGCCCAGGCCACTGTGGGTAGTGTCACCTCTGGGCAGGTGGACCTGGGTTCTATAAGAAAACAGGCTGAGAACAGGCCAGAGGAGCAAACCAGTAAGCAGCATTCCTCCATAGTCTGTGCTCCAGCTCCTGCCTCCAGGTTCCTGCCCCTGACTTACTTCAAAAAGACTGTCATTTGGAAGTGTAAGATGTTGCTGTTCATTAGAGTGCTTTATCACAGCAACAGAGGCTAATTCATCCAGGTTTCTCTTGAGAGATTTCCAGGCAGTTTCCCATTTCTCTTTCCCACCACAGGCATCTTGCATCATGGACACATAGTAAGTTCTGTTGACAACGGTTTACCTTCTAACCGTCCTCGACAATGTAGTATTTTTAATAACTTAACTGTTTGTTGATTTCCTTTCTCCCTGCCTCAGGAAACAGTTTCAAAGGAGATAAACATTGTAGAGTCTGAGATGAGAGGGTCCATCTTGCTCTCAGAGTCAGCTCTCAGTAAGCACAAACAGCATGTGACAGTTTACCAATGTAATTCATATTCCAAATGGTGAGCCGGAATGAATGTTTCTGTCCTTAATTTGTTTTTGTCAGGCATTTGCTCACAGAAACCCAAAAGTAAGGAATATATCTGGTATCACCGGTTCCACTCTAGCTCCTATAAACTAACATAGGCAACTACCCGCCCTCCACGCCTCCCTGATGTGGCCAGTCCCTGGGTTACAGCAAGCTGACCCACCCATCCCTAGCTCCAGATAAGGGTAATGTATTTGCATTCAAATTGGTTGGTTCTAGAGACAGCCATGTGTCCTACTTACTTTCTAGCACTATGATAAAACTCTGACCAAAACCAACTTGGAGAGGAAAAGATTTATTGCATCTTACACCTCCAGATAACAGTTCATCATCTCACAGAGGAAAGCCAGGGAAAGAACTCAAGTGGGAACCCGGAGGCAGGAACCGAAGCACAGGCCATGGAGGAATGCTGCTTTCTAGCTCACTCCTCTGGCCTTTTCTCAGCCTGCTTTCTTATACACTCAGGACCTGCCCAGGAGTGGCACCACCCACAGTGAGCTGAGCTGGTCCACATCACTCAACAATCAAGAAAATGCCTCACAAACATGCCCATAGGCCACTCTGATAGAGACAGTTCCGCAGCTGTGGTTCCTTCTCCCCAGGTGTGCCAAGTTGACAACCAAAGCCAACCATAACAGCATGACAAACCATACAAATACAAGTTTCTGGTTGCTGAGAAAGTTCTTCCTCTTTCTTTGAACATGCCTTCCAGAAGGAATCTAACCCCTAGTCCCAGAAGTACAAAGTAGTTTGCCCTTCTTGACTATTTAGATACAGCTGAGACTCAGTGAAACTCAGTTAGGAACTAGCAGATGCAAAGAAAGACTACAACACAGCTTGATTCAGCTTTCCTCCAGTGTTCCATCACTAGCAGCCAAAGCTAACTGAACTTACACTCCCCAATCAGATTCTCTACTCAGTAGCCTGAGTGAGCCTTCAAAGTAATCAGAGACATTGTTCAGTTGTGAAAAGGCTTCCTATGAAACTATGAGGACCAGAGTTTGATTCCCAGAACTCTTGGAAAAAAAGCTGGGAGTGGTGATGCACACTTGTAATCCCAACACTGGGGAGATGGAGACAGATGGACCCAGAGTTTGCTGACCAGCCAGGCAGCCCAGCCTAATCTGTGAGTCCCAGGCTGACGAGAGACCCTGTCTGTGAAAACAAGATGTATGGTTCCTGAGGGATGGCACCTGAGGTACACATACACCCATGTATACGCATGCAGAGAGAGAGAGACTGGTAAGTTTGCTTAGCCAGTAAAGGTACTTGCCACTGAGCCTGAGTTCAGTCCCCTGAACATGGGAGAAGGAGAGAACCAACTCCCACAAGTTGTCCTCTAATAGTCACACTCACCATGGAGCACACACACCTTTGTAGGCACACACACACAAATAAATAAATAAATAAATAAATGTAAAAGGTCTTTTGAAGTTCAATACACTATCCAGTTCACAATAGTAAAAGGGTTTTTTAGAAAGAGGGGCTGGGGAGAGGGCTCGGGGGTTAAGAACACTGGCAGCTCTTGCAGAGGACCTGGGTTCAGTTCCCAACACCTACATAATGGCTAACAACCAGCTCTAACTCCAATTCCAGGGGATCTAATGCCCTCTTTTTCTGGCATTCAGGAACATTGCGTGACATGGGAGCACTTACATACATGCGGGCAAAACACTCAAACACATAAAATAGAAATATTTTTTTAATTTAAATAAGTTTTTTAGAAAGAAAAGAAGGAAGGAATAAAAATAACTTACTAATAACTTAGTAATAACTTACTGCCCCCACTCTTATAGCCCCATGGTGTCCCACTATAATTAGAATCAAATCCAAAAATCAGAGACTGGGGATGTAACTCAGTAGTGGAGCACTGACCTAGAAACCCAAGGCCCTGGGTGTGATCCCCAGTCCTACAAAAAAAAGCCAAACATCTTATTAGAAATCTGCGTTATCTAACCCACATCTCTTACTTATTTCTGACTTCCTAGCAAAGCTGTTACTCTCAGGCCAATTACAAGTTTCTTCTACAGACATGCCAGACTTGCTCCTGTCACAGGGTCTGTGTACATGTTGATCCCTTGGCCTGGAAGTCTTCTCCCACTTCTCTGCTTTATTATTTCTTTCACTTTCCTCGGGTCCCAGTTCCAGCTTGGAGACTCTCCTATCAATGTGTTCACAGAGCTCTTCTGCTCCTCTAAGCATCCAAAGTCACCTTTGTTTACATTTACTTCACAGCACTAACAACTCTAGAACTGTCGATTTCACCAGCCATGGTGGCCCATGCCTGGAATCCCAGCATAGGAAGGTGGAGTCAGGAGGACCAAGAGTTCAAAGTTGGGGCTGGAGGGATGGCTCAGTAGTTAAGAGCACTGACTGCTCTTGCAGAGGACCCAGGTTCAGTTCCTAGCACCCACATGGCAGCTAAACCATCATAACTGCATCTTCAGGAGATCTGATGCCTTCTTCTGGCCTCCAGGGGCATTGCATGGCATGGGTGCACTTATATACATGCAGGCAAAACACTCATACACAGAAAATAAAAAGGAGGCAGAGGCAGGTCAATCTCTCTGAGATGGAGGCCAGCCTGGTCTACATAACAAGTTCCAGGCCAGCTGGGACTACAAGGAGACCTTGTCTCAAAAATACCAAAAACAAAACAAAACAAAAAGAGTTCGAAGTCACCCCTGGCTACATAGCAAGTTTGAGGCTAACCTGGGCTACATGAGACCCTGTCTCAAAAAAACATAACTATGAGAGTAGAGCTATGACTCGGCAGTTAAGAGCACTGACTGTTCTTATGGAAGGCCTGGGTTTGTTTCCCAGCAACCACATGGTGGCTAACAGCCATCCATAACTCTAGTTCTAGGGGATCTGACACCATCTTCTGGGCCTCTGTAAGCATTGCATAACGCAGCTGCACTTACATACATGCAGGCAAAACACTCGTACACATAAAATAAAATAAATAAAATTTTAAAACCCAAACCATAAATAATAATAATAAGACTAGTTTCAAGCAAGGCAAACCTATAATCTCAGCCCTCATTGATTAATTACTTCACTCATTAAAATATAAAACAGGACTGAGAAGATGATTCAGTGGCTACAGACCTTACCACACAAGTATGAGGTAATGCCAGGTGGGTGTGATAGCCCACCCATAATTCCAGTGCTTGGGAGGCAGGGACAGACCAAGAAGGCAAACTCTGGGTTCAAGTGAGAGACTCTGCCTCAGTGTATAAGATGGAGAGCAACTGAGGATGCTTGATATTGACCTGTGGACTCTACATGCACGCACACATTCATGTACCTGCATTTATACCCACACATATGAACATGCATACCACACCATACACATACACGTGTTAAAAATAAATAAACAAAATAATCAACTCTTTGTGTTTCACTGCTGGTTTCAAAACTCTCTACAGTAGCACATCAGCCCCATGAGCCTGTGATCTTAGTAGACATGCAGGAACTATTACCTGCTGCTTTCACAGGCCTTGCACTGTCCCAGTTCTTCCTGGGCTTCTGTTCTGTGGCCTTTCCACTAAGTGCCAAAGACAGCCCACCAGATGTACTGGCTGACTTGCAGAAAGCTGAGTTAAATGCTTCCTGCTCAATATAAAAAATCAGATGTGGTAGCAAAGGGGCCTGAACGTCACACTCCATGGGCGGGACCATCCACAAGCTCAGACATATACTTGTCCTGCTTCCAGGCTGCCAAGAAGTGAACTGCCCTCAAGGCCACACCCTTCATGCCAAGACAGACCGAAACCCATGAACCAGATGGATCTTCCCTCCCAGAAGTTGTTTTGCTCAAGTATTTTATCAGAGCCACATTAAAGTAACTGTTACACGCGGGAGAGCACCTACATGCGGCCCTTTTAAGTTTTATTTCATTTATTTATTTTTATGAGTGTTTTACTGCATGTATGTAAGTGTGCTGTGTGTGAGAGATGCCAGGGAGGTTGGAAGAGAGTGTTGGATCTCCTGGAACTGAAGCTACGGGTAGTTGTTGCTGCCTTGTGGGTGCCAGGAATTGAACCCGGGTCCTCAGAGAGATCAGTTAGTGCTCTTAAGTGCTGAGCCTTTAGTCTCTCCAGCCCATGTGACCTTTTCTTGTTCTTACAGCACAGAAGCTGAATATCAAGAAAGAGCCGGGTAAGTGTGGTATCACCTTATGTGCATGTGTGCACACATGTGCATAGTGTGGTGTGGTAGTTTGAAAGAGAATGTTCCCCATGGGCTCTAAGTATTGGGACATTTTGCCCCCAGTTGGTGGTGCTGTTTTGGGAGGTCTTAGGAGGTGTGGCTATGCTGGAGGAAACTCGTCACTGGGGGCGGCCTTAGAGAGTTGTTTAGCCTTGCTGGATTTCTAGTTGCTTTCTGCTTCCTGTGCCTGCTTGAAGATGTGAGAGCTTAGCTTCGGTGTCTACTCCAGCTGCCTCTGCCGCCATACCTCCCTACCATGATGGAGTCTCGTCCCTTTGGAACCATAAGCTAAATAAACCTGTTTATAAGTCCCTTTGGTCAGTGTTTCTATCACAGCAATAGAGATGCATCTATAATAGAGAGTGCCTGTGCATATGGAGGCCAGAGTTTAACACTGAATCTCTTCCTGTGTCACTCCTCACGTTATTTTTATTACAGTTATGTGGGGTGTGTATGTATGTGTGATGGCATGCATGTGGAAGTCAGAAGACAACTTGTGGGAATCAGTGCTCTCCCTCCACCATGTGGGTCCAGGGATTGAACTCAGGTCATGAAGCTTTGCTGCAAGCACCTTCACCTTCTGAGTCATCCTGCTAGCCCTGTTCCACCTGGTATCTTGAGGCCGGGCCTATCACTGAACCTGAACTCACGGATTCAGCCAGGCCTGCTTGCTCTCCAGTGCCATTGCTGGGATTACAGACACATGCTCCTGCACCTGGCCTTTTATGTGGGTGATAGAGATCTGAACTCAGTTCCTTATGATAGTACAGCAAGCACTTTACCAATGGAGCCATTTCCCCAGACCCCAGTATTGCCTTTTCTAGCATATATATTTTTTATTTTATGTGTATGAGTGTATTGCCTACATGTATGTAAGTGCACTTGTGTCGTGCAGTGCCCAAGGTGGTCCAAAAGAGAGCATCGTATCCACCGGAACCAGACATAGGGACAGTTGTTAGCTGCCATGTGGGTGCTGGGAACTGAACCTGGGTCCTCTGCAAGAGTAGCCAGTGCTCTTAACCACTGAGCCATCTCTCCAGCCCACTATTGCCTTTTCTAATAAGCCAGGAGAGTTACATAGCATCATTTGGGCCACGTTCTCTTCATTAGAAACAAATAACTAAAGCCAAGCATACTCAAGAGAGAGGGCTGACTTCTCTTGCACAGGACCCAGTTTTGAGTCCCAGCACTCACATGGCAGCTAACAACTACCAGTAACTCTAGATCCAGGGGAACCAACGCTCTCTTCTGACCTCCATGGGCATTGTACAACATACATGCAGGCAATACACTCATGCACATAAAATAAAGCATTTTTTAATAAAAAAAAAATAGAAGAATAAAATAACGTTGCCCATGAGGGAAGTTTCTAACTGAAAAAAAAAACACTGGACTTAACATAAGTTAAAAGATAAAATCAGAACAATTTTAACTTAGAGGTCTTAGTCTTGCTTGCTATTCTAGGATTGGAGAGCTTCGTGTCACAAAATAGATTGTGTATGCTAATGGGTTAAGAGGATGTTGGTTTCACAGAATAAATGAATGAGAAAAGTAGAAACAAGGAGCAAAGGGCCATGTCTAAGTTCCTTTCCTCTAAGATGGGGCAGAGAGAGAAAGAACAGTAGATGAAAACAGAGATTTCCACTGTCTTGTCGATGGATATGGGTCTGTTTGGGAAATTTGGCTGTCAATGCTCCCTCATAAATCCTCAGGTCAGGACAGAACTTAACTTCAGCTTGGTCACATGGAACTTTAGCGTCAGCGACTCCATTTTGATGACAGACACCCACTCCTCAGGTCTCTGCTGCACTTGCTCTCCCTGCAGAATCTCTGAAGGACTGAGTCTTTTTTAGAATTTTATTTATTATTTTAATTTTATTTTATGTGTATGAGTGTATTGCCTGCATGTGTATAAATGCACCTGTCAGAAGAGGTGGTTGAATGCCCTGGAACTGGAGCTACTGATGGTTGTTAGCCATCATTTGGGGGCTGGGGATTGAACCCAGGTCCTCTACAAGAGCAGCCAGTGCTCTTTTCTGCTGAGCCATCTCTACAGCCTCAGGATTGAGTCTTGTTTGGTGTCTAACCCCCTGGCTTCAAGCACCCAAACTGTGAGTGTTGGTGGGTGGGATGGTTAACTTGAGGTGTGTCCTAGTTTGTTTTCTTATTGCTGCAATGGAAACACTGACCAAAACCAACCTGAGGAGGGAAGGGTTTGTTTGGCTGGCAGCACAGTCCATCATCAAGGGAAGCCAAGTCAGGAACCCGGAGCACAGTCCATGGAGGAACGCTTGCTTACTGCCAGGCTCTCCTGGCAGGTGCTTAAACTGCTTTCTTATACAAACAGGACCACCCACCCAGGGATGGCACTGCCCACATCATTCAGTCATCAAGAAAATACCCCACAGTCATGGCCACAGGCCAGTCTAATGGAGAAAATTCCCCAACTGAGGTTCCCTCTATCCAGGCCTGTCAAGTTGACAACTAAAGGTATCCAGCACGAGGTATCAACTCAACTAGACCAGATATACCCAGAAAACTGGTGAGCCTTTATTTCTATGCCTGACTGAGAGGGAGAAATGCTGATTAACAGCAGGTTATTTGGGGTGACCTTCTCTTGTAAGTAATTAAAACTGGAGAAATTTCATTAGTGTGGTGATAGAAACTGAACTGTTTGGGAAATTTAGCTATTGCCTCTCCATCCTGATTTCTCAGATTAGAAAACAACTTGGTTAGCTTCAGTTTGGTGACTTAGCATGCAGGAATCCATTTTGGTTTTGTCTAGCGTGAGTACGAAGTCCAAAACTCCTCTCCCCAGTGCTAGAGTCAAGAGGACCCATCTTCATCAGTGTGGCTGTGCGTCATCCAATCCACGGAGGGTCTAGTGTACAAGTGACTTTTCTCATCGCTGTGAACAAACGTCTCCAAAAAGCAACATATAGCAGGATTCGCTTCAGCTCATGTTTGGGAGGGTAGTGATCATCATGGTGGGAAAAGTAGAGCAGAGTTCGTGGCAGCAGGAACTAGTGGCAGGGACTTCACATCTCCATCCACCAGGACAGAGAAAGGAGAATGCTAATGCTCAGTTTGTTTCCTTTTTTTTCCTTTTCATTCAGTCTGGTCCATAGGATGTTTCTCCCTCCTCAGACCTCTCTGGAGACTCCCTTAAAACACTCACCCAAAATACAGATTTCCAGGGGGCTGGAGAGATGGTTTAGCAGCTAAGACCACTTGCTACTCTTCCAGAGGACCTAGGTTCAGTTCCCAACACCCACATCAGGCAGCTCACAACCTCCTGTAACTCCAGCTCTAGAGGATCTGATGTCCCTCCCATGCGGGTACCCACACATAGACACGTACTCATACTGAAATGGCCAAATTAACTCCAATTTTGTTCTAGTTGACTTTTGGCTCTCCTGTGGTTTTGCCCAGTCATTCCCACAGCGGCCAGTCAGGGGGAATGGCTCATGCAGGTAGTTTCAGGGAACCCATTGCATCTACAATACTGGGAGACTTACAGGTAGCCAAGTAGCACGTTCAGGTAGCACGCCCTCCAACCCGGCCTGTCCAAAACTGAAAACTGACCTCTTTGTTAACTGACCTGCCCCTGATCTGGTGTAACTAGACCCCTGATCTGATACGACTGTGGTAATTGGCTTCACCCCTGGCATGATATAATTGTGGTTTTAAGCTTTATAAACCCTGCCCTGCTTCTCCTCAAGGAGTTCTTTGGGGCGGTAGCTCCCTCTCTGACCAAGGGCTATTGATAAAGGACTCCGCTATTAATAAAGGACTCCGCTATTAATAAAGGACTCCTGATTTGACCTGAAAGTACTTGACATTTCTCGCTTGGTATGATAATACATGTAACTAAAAATAAAAAAGGACTGAAGACATACCTCAGCAGTTAAGAATGCATACTGCTCTTGCAGGGGACCTGAGTTCAGTTCTCAGAGCCCACCAAAAAGAAAAAGAAGTCGGGAGATTCCGAATCTGGTCAAGTTGGCAAGGCTCTTTAATCAAAATACCCATGTAAAACAAAAAGGTAAGAGAAGGACCCCTCACTTCCCCTCTTCAGCCCAGCCATCTGCCTTGTCCAGCCCTTGGGCATTGGCACCCCTGACTCATTGTATTATGCCACTGGCCTTTCTGGTTCTCCAACCAGATGTGGCATATTTGCAGGACTTTTTATCCTCTATAACCATGTATGACTTTCTCATGGCTGTGATCAAATACCTGATAGAAACAACTTCAGGAAGGAAGGATTGGTTTAGGCTTGTGGTTTCAGAGGGTCTCTGTCCATCACAGGCATAGAGACAGCTCATGGGAGGTGGGTGTGTGTGCAGAGGGTCCTCTGTCCTGGTGGACACAGAACCTGAAGTATCACCCTCTCAAATATGGGATGGAGGTCACCTTCCAAGGCCCACTCTGATGACCTATGTATCTACTTCCTGAAGGCCTCTCAGTCTTCAAAGTAGCACCACCAAGTAGAGACCAAGCTCTCAAATCATGAACCTGGGAGGGGCATTTCTGGTTCAAGCCATAACAGTAACTTCATGAGTCAGTTCTGATACTGTTTACCTGCTGTGTCTACTTCCAAATGTCTATATAGGACTCACCAGTCCCATGAACGTGGCTCCCAAAAAGAAGACTGCATTAGCCTGGAAGCAAACCTCTGAGTTGTTGGCAAATAACAGCAGGACAGTTGGCAAAGAATGTGGATGGAATCCCTGTCTGTGACATGAAACAAAAGCCCAGAGTCTCACAGACATGAGGATTCCAGGTCTCTGTCAAAAGTAGGGACATATGACCAGGTATCACTCACTGTCCCCAAGAAGGGACATACCCCTAGATCTCAGCCTTTCTCCTTTACACCCAGGTCTGTGAGGTGGGATGAGAGAGAGCATGTTGTTGAATTGCTCCTTGAACTTTATTTGCCCTTATCAATCCCTCTCCCCAGTGCTAGGCAGGGTAATGTTACTGACCTAACAATGGGCATGCTCATGAAAATGCAGACATGATTGATTCCACTTGTATAGTAATTTCCTATTCTAGGTCTGGTTAGGATCCAAGAGGGGCCAGCTGAGTGCTGCTTTGTGTCCTTGCATCAGTCAGCTATTGCTGTGTAATGAGACACTGCCAATCTCCATGGCTTAAAAGAGCAGTAATGAGCCATTCCTCCCGACTTTGAAGGTGGATTACAGCCTGCTGTAGGTTGTACATTGCTGGTACAGCCCTGTCCCACACATCTCTTTCGCCTTCTAGAACCTGCTGGTGTTATTTCTCCCAAAGTCAGTAGAATTCACAAATGGACACACAAGGCTCTCAAGTTGGGACACTTGCATTTCAAGTGTTCAACTCCTCTTAAACCAATACACATCTCACAGCAGCCCAGAGTCAGGGCTTTGTGACAAAGAGCTTTCTAGAAACAGAAGTAGGAACAGGCCTGAAACATAGTCCACGTCTCAAGGGTAAATGAAGCGGAAGGTAGGAACTGGAAAGCCAGTTGGACTGGAACTGAGCTGCCAGGGCCAGTCTGGGCTGCGTGGGAATTCTGGGAAGAGAGCCAGGCCTGGGGCACAGACTCCAACAGGAAACAGAGAGAGACCTGGGAGGCAAGAAGCTACCAGACTGGCTGAAGGGTGGCTTGAAGCAAGCTGGCAGGGAGAAGGTTCCAGACACTTCTCCTTGTGCCAAGAAAGAGCAATGACGGAACTCTCGGGGCTGTAAAGGACCATGCCAGGGCCAATCTAGTGCAAAAAAACAGAGTAATTTTAGATGCATTTTCTTTTATTAAAGCCATATGGGACTAGAGAGATGGCTCGGCTGTTAAGAGCATTTACTGCTCTTGCAGAGGATCCAGGTTCAAGTCCCAGCACCAATACAGGGGCTAGCAACCATCTGTTTCTATGGTATCTGACAGTGTCTTCTGCCTTCCATGTTACAGGAACCTCATCCACACACGTTACAACTTTACTGTGTTTTTATTGGGGATGGGGAGAAAAGGCTCTATTCTCTTGCCATCTGTACTAATATCTACTTGATTTTCTTAAAGTAAAACTTTCTGAGAATTTCACACAAGTAGTATATTTAGATAATTTTTACCCCCTTCTTCCCCTTCCAACTCCTTCCACGCCCCCCCACATTCCCTTGCCAATTCACGACCTTGTCTTCTTTAATAATTATTACTTAATATTTCTATTTCAAACAACTCACAATCTTACTGAAAAGATTTAACAATAACATTCATGAAGTGTCATGGTCTTATTTTTCCATAATTTCAGTAAAATAAACATAAACTTCATGATTTAAAAAAGGATTCCTATTGTGAAGAAAGAAAACAAATTATTGTTAGATATTTGAAGTAAGAGTCCCTGAATACAGAGACCACTGAACTACTGTGCCCTTGGAGTGTTTTGTTGTTTCAGAGAAAGATTTTATTTTATTTTATTCTCTCTTTTTCTGTTTGAGAGTTTTATGCATGTATATAATGTGTTTGATCATGGCTCCTCCCCATTTCTTTTCCTCTGAGTCCTCCTCATCCCCCTCATCACTTTTCTCTTCCAACTTAAGGTGCTCTTAAAACAAAAACAAAAACAACGCTGAGTTCATTTAGTGTTGTCTGTATGTGCGCAGGTGTAGGACCATCTGCTGGAGCTTGGGTACCCTCCCAGGGACTGCATCCTTGAAGAAAGCTGACCCTTCCTCCTCCAGCAGACATCAACTGCCAATATCTTCAGATGGGGTGGGACCTCATCAAACCCTCCCCATCTATGCTGGGATTTTGACTGGCTTGATCTTGTGCATATCTTGTGCATGCAGTCACAGCCGCTGAGAGTTCATGTGTACAAAGGTGCTGACATGCCTGCAAGAAGACCTACTTCCCTTTCTGCCCCCTCTTCTGAGATGATCCCTGAGCCTCGGGGGTGAGGAGTGTGATATAGCCTTCTTATTTAGAGCTGATCACTCCATAGTCTCTTATTCTCTGCTCATTGACCAGTTTGTGGGTCTTTGTGTTAATCTCCATCTACTGTGAAAATAAGCTTCTCTGACAAGTGCTGAGAGATGCACTAATCTACAGGTATGAAGATAATAACTGATAACTTAGGGGGCCATTTGTTTTGATGTCCATTGAGCACACTCTGTATCCTACTTTAAAGATACCTGTCCATCCATGTTCACTGCATTGCTGCTCTATTCACAACAGTCAGGAAATGCAAACAACCTAGATGTTCATCAACTGATGAACAGATGATGAAACTATGGTTCATATGCACAATGGAATATTATTCAGCCATAAAGAAAAATGAAATAATTAACTACATACGCAGATGGACAGAGTGGGAGATAATCATTTTGAGTGAGGCATTTCAGTGTGATAAAACACTGACCAAAACAACTTACAGAAGGAAGAGCAGGTCACATGTTCTCTCTCATATGTGAATGTTAACTCTGAATCCTTAGAGATGTGTATTAAAGTCAGAGAACCTACAGAAGACCCCCCAAAAAACTAGTAAGGGGCCATGAGGACTATAAGAAATGTCCCCAAGTATTTAAACACTTGGTCAGTTGGTGGCACTATCTGGGAGGGTCATGGAACCTTTAAGAGGTGTGACCTTGCTGGAGGAAGCATGTCAGCGGGGTTAGGCTTTCAGAGTTCCCAGCCTCACCCACTTGTATTCATTTTCCCTGCTTCCTGTTTGCTTCCTGAAGCCTTCAGCTTCTTGCTCCTGCCACATCCTGCCACCATGCCTCCCCACCCTGATGGAGTCTTCCCTCTGGAACCGCAAGACAGAATAAACTCTTTCTTCTATAAACTGCCTTGCTCGTGGTGTTTTATCGCAGCAACAGAAAAGTAAGTAACACAGGAGGATTTCAAGGGAAGAGGGATAGACTAAAGGAGGTGTGACGGGGGCAAAGGGAAGGATTGAATGAGGTGGCGGATGGGAGGGATAACTAAAACTAAAGACCTCTGAAAGCACCACACTGAAATATACTGTAGAAGTTTCCTAAAATATACAGATGTAAAAGGAGTTCACATTGAGTTGCCCTGGAACGGGGAGGCAATGAATGCCTCCCCTGGACACTGTAGACCATCAAATAAAAACCCATGGACTACCTCTTTTCAAATTGTATGTCAGTGTGTTCCCATAGACCCCCACAAACGTTACAGGGTAGTGGTCTTGGTTATCATCCATAACTTGATGGAGCCTGTTGCGGAAGACTTCGTATAATTGAGTGGCCACTTGTGCACGAGTGGCGGGATGTTTATGGGGGTTACCAACTGCTTTCTGATTGGGTTTGAAGCCTGCTCCACAGACGCCTGGTACTAACTGTGCCGCAAACCCACAGCTGGCGAGGTCATAGGCCTTAGGAGAGAACCATGTGCTATTAGCCCTTGGATTTAGTTCATTTTTATTTTATGTGTCTGTGTGTTTTGTCTGCATGTACGTAACTGCACCCATGCATGCAATGCTGGAGGAGGCCAGAAGAGGGTGTAGGATCCCTTGAAACAACTACATAGCAGTTGTTAGCTGCTATGTAGGTGCTGAGAATCCAACCCAGGTTCTCTGCAAGTATGAGCAGTGCTTTTAACTGCTAAGTTACCTCTCCAGTCCCTAGCCCTTGGATTGTTGAGACAAGGTATCTCTATGTAGCCCGGGCTAACCTGAAACTTGCAGTTCTCCTGCCTCAGCCTCTCTCCTCTCGAGTGCTGGTGTTACGGGTCTGTGCAACCACACCTAGTGATCTCTCTAATTAAGCAGGGCCATGGACACACAGTTCCTTCCACCCTGAACAGGTATTAAAAGTGTTGCTTTATATGTATTTAACGTTTAGAAAGATGGAGCCAAAGGGAGAATGAAGGAGGGAGAGAGAGAAGAGATGCTGTGATGTAGTTCTTAACCAACAATCACAACACACTTAAGACACATGTCCTAACCACAACATCCTGAAACCTGTCTTTTACTTCTCGTCTAGTGAGATGGCTCATCATCTGTTGACCAAGCATTCCTGTGGGACAGCACGATGGCTCAGTGGGTAAGGCACTGGCTGCCAAGTCTGATAACCTCAGTTCAATTCCCAGAACCTTCATGCTGGAAGGAAGGAACCAACTCCCATAGTTGTCCTCTGACATCCACATGGGTGCTGTGGCATACGTACACACACACACATAGACACAGACACACATACACACACACACTGAATAAATAAATAAATGTAATAAAAAAGAGAGGAAAAAAAAATCCCAGAGGTTTCAGGACTGTGTGCCAGAAACTGGAAACAAATATCAAATACTTTTATATCACAATGCCATATTCCCTCTGTGTGAAGAACCTCCTGGGGCTGGAGAGATGACTCAGCAGTTAAGAACACTTGCTGTTCTTCCAGAAGACCCAGTTTCAATTCCCAGCATCCACATGACAGTTAATAACCATCTGTAACTCCAGTTTCAGAGGATCCATGCTCTCTTCTGACCTCTATGGGGCATTGCACCACATGGGTGCACTTACATACATGCAGGCAATACACTCATACATATAAAAATAATAAATAAAATATTTTGAAAAAGAATCCTTTAACATCTCTCACAATCACGTTCTACTGCTAATAAATTATTTCCACTTTTGTTTGTCTGCAAATGTTTTCATTTCTCCTCTATTTCAAAAACACTCTTTTGGTTTTTTGTTTTGCTCGTTTTGAGTCAGAGATTCCCTGTAGTCCCAGCTGGCCTGGAACTTACTATGTAGACCAAGCTGGCCTCAATCTCACAGAGACCTGCCTGCCTCTGCCTCCTAAGTGCTGGAATTAAAGACATGTGCCATCACACTCAGTAAAAATTAGATATAAAAGGTTAAAGTAATGATTAATATTTTCAGTTTGACAGAATCTAGAATCACCTAAAAGACAAACCTCTGGAATGTCTTCCAGGGACTTTTGACATGAGAAAACCCACTCTAAATGTGAGTGACACCATTTCACAGCCTGGGGTCCTTGAAAGAATAAAAAGGAGGACACTAGTGGACCACCAGCATTCATCTCTCTCTGCTTCCTTGCTGTAGATGTAGTGTGACCAGCTGCTTCCTGCTCCTGACTACCACATCTCTACCCTGGTGGACTGCACTCTCAAACTGTGAGCCAAAATAAACCTTCCTCCTGTAAGCTTCTTTTGTAAGGTGTTTTGTCACAGCAATGAGAAAAGTAACTAATGCAGCTAGTTTGGTCCATAGTTTTGTCTCAGCGATGGGGCTCTTTTCTATCTCACGATTTTAGATCAAATACTAGACATCCTGTGTAGAAATGTCATATTATTTTGGGGCAGCTATAACCCAAACACCAAAAAGAATGGTCTGCCATGATGGACTGAACCCTCTGAAACCATGAGCCCAGAATGGAGTTCAGAGCATTTGTTTGAGCCTGGTGGGGATATTGTGATAGAACAACTCACATCATGGTGGATGGAGGCATAACAAAGAAGTAACAGGAAGTGGCCAGGGCAAGGCACCCACCCAGCAACCCACTTCCTCTTTCCCAGTTCCGCCACCTCCCAATCATCCATTCAAGTTTTGAATCCATCAGTGGTTTAAGCCACTCTTCAAGTCTCCGGACAAGCCTGCCTCAGCCATGTCCAGATGTGTGCTTTGTCAGACTCCTCTGTATCTTTTGATCCAATCAAGTTGATCGTCAAATGAAATGTCACAAAAGGGCATTCTTCTGCCTCCTCGGTAGTGGAGGAAGCTGAGGTTAATTCAGTCAGGACTCAGCTTGGTGTGGGGTGTGTTGACGCTGGAGTTTGAGTGTAGCATGGGCTTCACATTCTTTGTAGCATTACCTGTGCTCAGGGTGGTAACTGGCTTATCTGAAATCTGTTACTTTTCTGTTGCTGTGATAAAACACTGTGACTAAGGCAACTTAGAGAAGAAAAAGTTTATTAGGCTTACGGTTCCAGAGGGATGAGTCCACTGTGGTAGAGAGGCGTGGCAGGAGGGAGGCAGAGCGGAAAACTAAATACTTACATCTTCAAATAGGCATAGGAAACAGAAAGAGAGAGAGAGAGAGAGAGGAAGTTATGAACACTCCAAACCCACCCTCAGTGACATGCTTCCTTCAACAAGCCACACCTCCTGAAAGTTCCATGACCCCAAACAGCACCACCAACTGACCAAGTATTCAAACACTTAGAGCCTATGGGGGACATGCTCATTCAAACTACCACAAGGTCCTAGGGAGATGGCTCAGCAGTTAAGAGCACTGGATGCTCCTGGAAAGGACCTAGGTTTGGTTCCCAGCACCTAGCATGGCAGCTAACAACCATCCTAATTCCAGTTCCACAAGATCTAAAACACTCTTCTGGGCTCCAAAGGCATTGCGTGACACAGGTGCACTGACGTGCATGCAGGCGGTACACTCATATACATAAAAATAATAAATTTTGAAAAATTTTAAATGAGGGTGAAGAAAGACTACAAAGACCTTGTGGTGGTTTTTTTTTTTTTTTATGTATATAAATGTTTGGATTGCATGTATGTACATCACATATGTGTAGTGCCTGTGGTCAGAAGAGGGTGTTGGACTCCCTGAAACTGGAATTATGAAGGATTGTGACCTGCATGTGGGTACTGGGAACCTAAGCCCCGGGGTCCTTTGCAAGAATACTCAGTACTCTTAACCGCTGGTCCATCTGTCCAGCCCCTCCCTCAGTGTTTGACATTCCATTTACTCTCAAAGTTCAGAGGAGCTTTCTCCACACTTTCCCCTCTGCTCACAAGAAGACCACTGTTGCTTGTCACTCAAGTCTCAGGCCTGGGTCTCACAGGAAGGCCTCTACAGTGATTCTTTTCCTCTCTTAACCTAATTACATAGGGAAGTCAGAAAGAAAGCTCTGGATTGTTTATCCTTGCCTGTACATCTTTTTAAAAACAGGTTTATATTTAATTATGTGCGTGTGTGTACATGAGTGTAGTGTTTGTGGAGGCCGGAAATGGGCATCAGATCCCCTGGAACTAGAGTTATGGATGGTTGTTAGCTCTCATGTAAGTGGAGGGACCCAAACCCAGGTCCTCTGCAAGAGCAGCCAGTGCTCTTAACCACTGAGCCAGCTTTCCAGCTTCCCTAGAACGTTTTAAGTCACAGGAAATTACTGCACAACCATGTGTTCTGAGATAGTACTCTTGCTATACCATGTACTGATGTACTGAGAACTTCACCAGATGCCCACACCATGATCTTAGACTTCCTCAGCCTCCAGGACCATGAACTAAAGAAACCTTCATTCTTTATAAGTTATGCAGTCTCAGGCATTTTGTCATAGCAACAGAAACTGGATCAAAGACAATGGCCAGTCAATCCATTATGCCTGTGCCCGTGAAGTAGTTCCTGGCCCCTGACTGCCTGCTCTGCCAGATCACCCTCCTAAGCCCGTGCTGGAGACGTATGGAAACTCTCCTGGAGTCCTCAGTATCCAGAGTCCTGCACTCCTATGCTGGTCATACCACTCAGCCTCTAGCTGTTATCTTTCTGTCCTGCACAGCACCTAGACTCTCTGATGTGTCCCTGTAGGAGAACTCCTGCTCATGCTTGGAGACACCTGTCCTGTACATTTCATGCTTTTTGGTCGCCCTGCAGTTTCCACGCCCCAGAACAATCAAGAGAAGGCTGACTTCCTCACTTCCCTGGCTCTTTCTGGCTGTGAAGAGCTGTCTCATCCCTTCCACAGTCCAGGTAGAAACAGAACTGTTTTTGAAAGCCTCACTGCACTGTGGATGGTTTCTGTCATCCCATCCATTAGTCATGGAAAAGGTTAGTTTGCTAAGTTACAAAAAGCTTTCAAGGTCAATTTTATTACTGCATTACTGACTTTCTGTGGCTGTGATACAACACCACGAGCGAAGCAACTTACATGGAAGAGTTTGTTTGAGTTTATGGTTGGTGGGGGGCGGAGTCCATCATGGCAGAGAGGCATGGCGGCTGGAACACTGAGAGATCACCTCTGAACCACACTCAGGAAGCAGACAGAGAACAGGAAGTGGGCAAAGCTGTTGCTCTCCTCCTCCTTGGACCAGCCTGGAAAGGAGCTGAGGGTACTGGGGGTTACCGACATGGGGGCAAATAGGCGCAGAGTCACCACACTGACATTGGAGCTGGGTGGAAGCAGGCAGGTAGCGAGCTGCTGCAAGACTCAGTTTATTCAGGGAGGTGCAAGGGGCTAAGTAGGGTGGGGTAGCCAATCATCTTAGGGAAGAGTCCTCATCTGTGTACAATTGCTCTCTGTCTCTGAGCAGATGTTCCTCCAGGCCAGGTCCCTCCAAGGATGGGTGGTGGTTGGTTCCCTGGGTGTCATGCGACAGCATGTCCTCAGGCCATTTCCTGGCGCCTCATGGCCGACGGTCATTTTGTGGTTCCCCATGGCAGGTAGCCTGGCTAGGGCCTACTCTGCCATGCATCATACACAAGGCCATGAACCCTCAAAGCCCGCCCAGTGATACACTTCCACCAACAAGGCACCACGCACTAAAAGTTCCATTACCTCCCCAAACAGTGCCCCCAACTTAGGACCAAGTATCTAAATCCATGAACCCAGGGGCTGGAGAGATGGCTCAGTGGTTAAGAGCACTAGCTGCTCTTGCAGAGGACCTGGGTTCAATTCCCAGCATTTACATGGTGGCTAACAATCACCCGTAACTACAGTTTCAGGGGCTCTGATGCCCTGTTCTGGCCTCCATGGACATCGCATGCCTGTGGTACACTTACATACATGTGGGCAAAACATTCATGTACCTAAAATAAAAGTAAAAATAAATATATGAATACATAGGCTGGGCTTTAATCCCAGCACTTAGGAGATCAAGGCCAGCCTGGTCTACATATCTACATAGCGAGTTCCAGTTCTCAAAAAGACCAATATATAATATATTTATTAGCCTGTGGGGGATATTTCTCATTCAAACCACAACAAATATGCAACATCAAAAAATGAAAAACACATTCTTAGGACAGACATGGGGGCAAACACCTTTAATCCCAGCACTTAGGAGGCAGAGGCAGATAGAACTCTGTGAGACCAAGGCCAACCTGGTCTACATAGTGAGTTCCAAGCCGGCCAGAGAAATACATAGTGACACCCTGTCTCAAAAAAAGATCGTATTCTTTAACATGACCACTATATGTCACATCATCAGGCAAGTCTTTAAATATTAAGAGGCTGTCAAGTTTATAGTGGCAGATGAAAGGTTCTCGGCCCCCCCCCCCGCAAATCCTAAAGCTTGAGTTTTATTATTGGCAACACAGGCTGCCAGTTGTTTTTTCTTGGAGTGACAGGTTCAGTTTGCTCATTTTTAAGAAAACGTCTGTTAAACACCTGGGATGATTAATCCTTGTTGTCAACTTGACTAGTTTTCAATCCATCCTGGAGATGGTGAGACATATCGCTATGGGGAGGGAGGGTCGGTGAAGGGATTTCCAGAGAGGATTGACTGACGGAAGAAGATCTACCTTAACGTGGATGGCACCACCCCCCAGGCTGGGGCCTCGAAAGAAAGAAAACAGTATCCTAGCTTGATCTCTATAGCTATGATAAACAGAAGGGTCAAAAGCAACTTGGGGTGGGAAGGTAGGGCTGGGGAGATGGCTCAGTGGTTAAAAGCACTGACTGTTCTTGCAGAAGATCTGAGTTTGAATCCCAGCACCCACGTAGCAGCTAAAAACTGTAACTCCAGTTCCAGAGTTCCAGGGGATCCAGCACTCTCTTCTGACTTCCACCAGCATTACACAGCATGCATGGGTGCCATTATATACATGCAGGTATAACACTCATGCACATTAAATAAAAAGTTTTTAAAAAGCAACTTGGGGAAGAAAGGGTTTGTTTGGATTCTACTTCCAGGTTACAGTCCATCACTGAAAGAAGTCAGGGCAGGAAAGGAAGCAGAGACCACGGAGGGATGCAGTTGAGATACAGCTGAGATAGAACACCTGGGGACCACACACAAGATGGCCCTGGATTCATTCCCCAACACTGCAAAACAATTTTAAAATAGTGTCCCATTAAAAGTAAAAGTAGCCAGATGCGCTCACAGTCCAAACAGGTGCATCACTGCCTGACCTTCGAGAGCGTAGTGTCTACTGCAGTGCCTCGTGTTTCCCAGTCACACAGACTGTCTCAAGGACAGTCCTTGAGGACTGAAGTCAATAATTTTTACTGCTTCATTAGTGATTCTCTTAAACGAAAGCACTTTTTTTTTTTTTTTTACTGTGAGTGGCAATGAAGAATTTAATAACTAGTAAGTGTAGTCAGGTGCCACAGGCAGATTACGGCCAATACGGTTTCACCCATAACTGTCTTTGTACCATCTGCACATGCCACATACAACAGAGTTCACCAGCGCCTGGCAGAGTGGCTCAGTTGTTAAGAGCATGAACTACTGTTGCAAAGGACTTGGGTTCAGTTTCCAGCACACACATGGTAACTTTAGTTCCAGAGGATCTGATGCCCTCTCTGGCCTTTATGTGCAGGCAAAACACTTATACACATAAAATAAAAATAAATAAAAAAAAAATACTAGAAATAAGAGTTCACTGGAGAATGACTATCTTAGTATTATTATAAACAATTATGAATTATAAAATAGTTTTACCTTGCAGAGTAATGAATTTGGGAGACCACTATTTATTTAGTTAGTTGTTTAGAGACAGGTTCTTACTATGTAGCCCAAGCTAGTTTTGAATTCCTTATCTAGTCATAGCTGGATTCTAACTTATGATCTTCCTGCCTCACTTCCTGAATAATGAAATTACATGCTCAGCTTGGAACCAAAAAAAATCTTGACCCAACACGCTCTTCCAGGTTGATTCCTATACTAAAAATTGTATGTTGGGAATCTTTCCCCAAACTTCGTTCTCATTAAGATCCTTTTAGTGCTTTAGGTGTGGGAACATGACCTAGGCCTGGCTAATTATCATAGTTCCTGCAGCCAGAGGCCAAAAAGTAATAACTGGAAAATAGACTTTGTGGGGGGTGGAGAGGTGGCTCAGTGTTTAAGAGTACTAGCTGCTGTTGTAGAGGACCTGGGTTTGATTCCCAGCACCCATATGGTGACTAACAACCATCCATAACTCCAGTTCCAGGGGATCCGATGCCTTCTTCTGGAGTCTGTGGGCCTTGCATGCATGTGGCACACTTATATACGTGTAGGTGGTATACACATACACATAAAATAAAAATAAATACATCTTAAAAATACATAAAACAAAACCAGAGAGTCTTACTTCCCCAGAATCGCACAGGTTCACATTCCCAGGCATTAGCAGTCTAGCGACGTCAGTTGAGGGAACGCTGTTCAGAGTCAAGGTCAGGAGTTAATGGGCTTCACAGCCAATGGTCCACTGAGTCCTGTTCATCCTCCTGAGGCATGTGGTCTGTGTTCTCCCAGTGATGTTTGCGTTGTCACCACCCAACCAGTGCTTCACCACAGGATGCTTTGTAGAGGAGGCAGAGTCAACCTGATCAATTTCACTTCCTCTCACCCATCTCTAAGGGATGACATCATAGCTTGCTCGTTTCATAGCTTGCTCGTTTGTCTTTCTCTCCCTCACGCTCTCCTCAGTACAAGTGGTCAAGTGTGCATTGTTTTCATGCCATCCAGGGCTCTGGGCGTGTCATCTATTCTCAGGAGGAAATGAGGATAGTGCTCTCTCTAGCCAGCTCCGTATAAGACTGACCTGGGCATTTCCAACCTTAGAGCCTGGTAAATGCACCCAGGTGTCCTGGCTGCCATGCCCCTATGTCACCATCCAGTACAAACCACCTCCGAGACCGAGGCATGGCTGTCCCCATTTGTTCCTGCTGTGTCGTCTTTGCTGAGGACCCAGAGACAGATTGGTACAGAACGTCAAAGAGTACAGTGTTACGTAAAAGGCAAAATGCAGATGCGAAGAATCCCAGAACAATTCAAACCCTTGAAGTCTGAATAACCAGTCAACAGGAGCTACCTGTCCCCTAAACCACATTCAGAGCTGGCGCTTTTTCTTTTTCTTTCTTTTCCTTTCCTTTGCCTCTCCCCTGCCCCCCTTATTTTTGAGACAAGGTTTCTCCATAGCCCTAGCTGTCCTGGAACTCGCTATATAGACCATGCCTTGAACTGGCCTTGAACTCATGGCTATCTACCTGCCTCTGCTGCTCAAGTGCTGGGATTAAAGGCTTGCACCACCACACCCAGTTTCTTTTCCTTTAAAAAAATATATTAATTATTATTTTAGCTTTTGTGCATATGAGCATTTTGCCTACTATATAAGTGCACCATTTTCATGCAGTGCCTGAAGAGGGCGTTGGATCCTCTGAAACTGAAGTTAAGGATGGTTTTGGGCTGCCATGTGGGTGCTGGGAATTGAACCCAGGTCCTCTTAGCCGAAATGTATCAGCAAAAGTACGTGAAGAAAACCAAATCGCTTTTTAGAGATCGTTAAAATATGAAGGTCTGAAAAATCAAGGCGTGAATCACTACCATCAAAGCAGGGTGCTTTGCAAATTCATCTATATGTTTGATGCAGCCCCAACAAAATCCACATAGAATTTGTGATGAATTTGTTAATACTCTCAAGTTCATTTGGAAGAGTAAATGCCAAGAATAAAAAAATTTGTGTAAAGAGCAATTGGGAGTCTTTTGCCTGAAGACACCAAAGTGTAGTTTAAGACATCAGCAGTCAGACAACAGCCCTGACACGATGCTGTGGGAGTCAGCGGAATAGAACAAAAATTCCAGAAACGCCCTTAATTAAAATCTTGTTTAAGTTTGGCATTTCAAATTAAAAGGAAGTAATGGAGTATTTGATATACACTGTTGGAATAATTACCTATTGTTTGGGAGAAGAATCTTATACTTAAAATAAATAGGGCGGGGAGTCGGAGCATAGTTCAGTGGTAGAGTGCTTGTGCATAAGGCTCTGGAAATGAACTTCCCGTGCCACAAAATACATAAAAAACTAAATTAAAATAATGTCATACAGATCTAAAACAGTAAGTATTATAAACATAAGGCAAGAAGCTATTACAGGGCCAGACATGGTGGTGCACTCTCTGTAAGTTTCAGGGCCAGCCTGATCTACATAGCAAGTTCCAGGCCAGCCAGGGCTACACAATGAGACCCAACCTCAAAAACAAAACAAAGCAAAACAAAACCACAAGATAATAAACAATGTTTTGACAATTTTTTAATGGGAAAATATTCTTGGGCAAATATAGATCCAAAAAGAAACTTCTTTCCAGTAAAAGGTATTGTAGTCTGGGGATATAGCTCAGGGCACAGCACTTACCTGGCTTTCTCCATTATCACACACACACACACACATCAGTCAGTAAATCAGAAAGGAAGGAAGGAGGACGGAAGGAAGGAAGGAAGGAAGGAAGGAAGGAAGAAAGGACAGAAGAAAAAGAGGAGTTGGAGAGATGACTCAGTGGGTCATCTCTCAGCACCCACATGATGGCTCACAACCGTTCTTAACTCCAGTTCCAGAGGATCCAATACCCTCTTTAGTCTCCACTGGTGCCTGTTTGTGCATAGGCATAATTACATGCAGATACACACATACGCACAAATTTAAAATACAAATCTTTCTTTAAAAAAAAAAAAAGAAAGAAAGAAAAGGAGTTGGAGAGATGGCTCAGCAGTTAAGAGCACTGGTTGCTCTTGCAGAAGACCTGGGTTCAATTCCCAGCACCCACATGGCGGCTAACAATGGTCTGTAACTCCAGTTCCAGAGGATTTGACACCCTCTCCTGATCTCTGTGGGCATTGCCAAACATGGGTGCACCTATCTATATGCAGACAGTACACTCATATACATAAAATAATAATAATAATAATAATTTTTTTTAAAAAATGAAACAGAAAAAAGGACGGGAGGGAGCCTCAAAATTAAAGAAAGTATTTACAAGGCTTTTAACAGATGAAATGCTAATATACACATTGTAAAAAGAAATCTACAGATAATTGGAAATGGACAAAATCCTTATCATGAAAGGCAACAAAGAATATGAAGGACCTGTTCAAGGAAGAAAAAAAAAATGAAAGATGATTCAATCTCTCAAATGCTCAGATTATCCTGTTTTGATTTGTTTTTATTTTATGTGTATGAGTGTATTACCTGCATGCGTGGAAGTGTACCTGTGCCATGGAGTGCCTTAGGAGGTCAGAAGAGGACACCAGATCCCCTGAAACAGGAGTAACAGACCATTGTTAGATGATATATGGGTACTGGGATTTGAACCTGGGTTTTGCCACTGAGCCATCTCTCCAGACCCTCAAATGCTCAGAGAAATGCAGATTCAAATAAATATATTTCATTTATTAGACTGATGGCAACTTAACACTTTTAAGTATTGGTAGAATATGAAGAAAAATAGATGCTTTAAAACTGCTGATAAGAATATGACTCAGGCTAGAAACAGTGGTACCTGCCTGTAACTCCAATGTTCAGGAGAGTGAGAAGGGAGGGTCATCCTGGGCTACTCGGTGAGATTGTGAGTCAAGGAGAAGGAGGAGGAGGAGGAGGAGGAGGAGGAGGAGGAGGAGGAAGAAGGGGGAGACAATTTTTATGTCTCCCATACACTGAGCACAAGGGCCAGAGGGTATTCTGTAAGAGTAAAGACCATGTGGAGCTGACAACGAACAAGGGCAGGATCGCAGTCCAAGAGGAAATGTGTGAACTTGGAGGCAGAGTGTCCTCCCGGCACCTTCAGATAGAAACTAAGACCTTGACTTCGGTCTTCTGAAACTAAGTAAATGATCCATTTGATCCATATTGCATCCAGAATTCTGACTTACAGAACTGTGAGACATGTAGGTACTATTCTAAGCACCAAATCTGTGGTAGAAGGCTAGTGTATTATATCACACAGAAAGCTTCTTGGTAGCATCCGTGTACTGCTTAGTTTCTGTCAACTTGACACAAACTAGAGTCACCTGGGAAGAGAAAACCTCAGCTGAGGAATTTCCTGCGTCGGATTGGCCTGTGGCCACGTCTGAGGGGTAGTTTCTCAATAGCTAATGAATGTAGGAGGGTCTGGCCCACTGTGGGTGGCGTCGTCCCTAGGCAGGTGGACCTGAGCTGCATAAGAAAGGTAGCTGAGCAAGTCAGGGGAAGCCAGCAGTGAACAGCATTCCTCTGTGGCCTCTGCTTCAGTGGCTGCCTTCAGGTTCCGGCCCTGACTGCCTTCAGTGATGGACTGTGACCTGGGAGCTATAAAGTGCAATAAACCCTTTCTTCCCCAGCGTGTTCTTGGTCAGCATTTTATCACAGAAACAGAAAGCAAATTAGGACACCATGTAAATGAGCCATGTGGATAAACATCAAAATAACAGTGCAGAGTGAAAGATTCCAGACACCAAGGAAGGCAGAATCCCACTCACATCAAATCTGGGTAATGCAGATGAACCTCTAGGAGCAGAGAACCGAAGAAGGCTTGCAGTGGCCCCAGGACCGAGGGAAGGAGGACTGCAGACGGGCAGGAGGAAATGTGGGGGTGACGGAAATGTCCTGTGCTTCAACTAATCATGCTTTTGGGGGTGCACACATCTGCCAAGTTCACTGCAATATACAAATTTAAATGGATGCAGGTTTTTGTATGGAAATTAATCTTCAATTAACTTGATTAAAAAAATAAAATTCAAAGGCATCAAGGGGTGCCATTTAGGAATTCTTAGAAAGAAAGGCATAATTTTTTTTTTTTTTTGGACAGAGTTCCCCTCTTCTTTGATTTCCCTGTACACTGAATTTGTAGACTAATCTAAGAATCAGCCTTTTCACACCTACAGACACAGGTCTTTCTATGTCCTGGGATACTCTAAGCGTTGTAGTTATTATCTGGTCTTTAAGGATTTGATAGGCTTTACCTGTCAAGCAGTCTACACTGAGTGTCTAGGGAAGAGGAAATGGTGGCCGGGAAAGGCCAAGAGTCTTTCATGGTTAATATTATGCTATGGTCAGAAATGTCCCCCACAGGTTGTGTTGAAGGGTTGGTGCTCAGTGTAGCTATGTTCAGAGGTGGGGGATTTTGCCAATCCATTGATGGATTAATTTGTTAATGGGTTCATCATTGGATGTGCTTAGGAGGTGACCTAGTTGAGGGGAGTGGGCCCTAAAAAGATGTATCTTGCTTCAACCCCCTCCATCCCTTTGGTCCACAAAGAGATAATTCATTTTGTCCCACCATGACGTGCACGTTCAACACAGGGCTAGAAGCAACAGAGTCTAATAACCAACCCAAAACTTCTGAAAACAGAATCAAAATAAATCATACGGATCCAAGTAAAGCTTGGGTATTTATGACCAAGACAGAAAGCTGATCAGCAGAGTCAATAGCAAGGATAGAGTTAGTTTTATTCAGATATCACTTGTTCACAGGGGTCAGTTCACCTCTTCTTTCTGAATAACATCAAAAAGTGGTCTCGGGGCTGGAGAGAGGGCTCAGTGGTCAAGAGCACTGGCTGCTCTTGCAGAGGACCTCGGTTCAGTTCCCAGCACCCACACTGGCTAACAACCATCCATAACTTGAGTTTCAGGGAATCTGATGCCCTCTTCTGACCTCCTCAGGCATTGCACGACACGGGTACACTTACGCACATACAAGCCAAGCGATAATAAACTCATGCATATAGAATAAAATTACCAGTATCTTTAAAAAGATAAAGGGTCTTTGTTCAGTTTTGACTCTGCATCCTTTCCAGTTAAAATGTGCAAATGCGACAGTAAATACTGTGGCTATCCCACCTCACACCTCCTCGGGCCTCTCCACGCCATCTCAGCCCACTCTCATGGCGTTAGCCAGCCCGATCTCTGCCATGATAGTCCATTCCACATCCCCCTAGTCTGCACCATATCTCTTAAGGCCACACCATGCCACACTATTCACAGCCCACTCTATACTTCCTTTTTTATTTATCTATTTTTTGTGTGTATGAGTGTATTGCCCTCGGAAGTCAGAAGAGGATGCTGGATCCCTTGGAACTGGAGTTGCAGATGATTATTAGCCGCCATGTGGGTACTTGGAATTGAATCTGGACCCTCTACTAGAACAGCCAGTGCTCTTAATCAATGAGCCATCTCTCTATTCTCCCACTCTATACTTCCTTAATCCATTCCATATCTAGCTCTGTAGTCTATCCAGTTATCTCCTTAGTGCATCCCCTATCTCCTAGGCCTCCCCCACAATTCCTTAACTCACAGCACACCTCCTTACCCCATTCCACATCTCCCTAGCCCACGCCATAGCCACATCTCCTTAGCTCACCCTTGAGTTCATGGATAGCTGGGGTGGACCTTTCCCAAACAAGCTAACAGCCTCCCAGTGCTAGCTTCTGTTCCTGCCAACTCAGCCAACGTAGAGGGCAGTCCAGAAGTAACAGGAAGCTCATATGCCACGGGTGACTCTCAAGTCAGACAGCACAGGAGCCAAGGAAAGGACTGATACTTCCCCAAACTTGTCAGGTGGGTAGCCCACACCTGCAATCTCAGCACTGCGGAGGTTAAGCCAGGAGGATGGTGAGTTCTGGGCTACAGAGAGACCTCTCTCTTTCTTTCATGAACAAAACCATTGCTCTCCAGAGGGTTCTGTGGAGCGATGAGCCAGCCTCCAGAGTATTCACCCTGCGTCCCATCCTCTCCCTCTCCTCCCCCACGCTTCCTGCAAATAAATAACATCTAAAATAGCTTATTAGCAACCTTTTTGCTCTTACCCAAATATTAATTATGATATCCCTAGTGAGTGGCAATGTGATTAAATGCACTTCATTATTTTTGACAATCTTGATTACATACTTTGTGGTGCAGCAATTTGGAAACCTGGGTCCAAGTTGATTTTATTTGGATACCAGGTTTAATGGTTCTGATAACTAAACAGGCACTTTGGAAAGATGAGTGAATCCAATGCAGAATGGGAGCTGGGCTTGACAGCCAAGACTGTCATTCCGGCACTCAGGAGTTTGGGGCAGAAGGCTCTTACTGGGAGGTCAGCCTACATCCCATCAGGAGATCTTATCTCAAAGATCAAAGTGAGATCAAAGAGAGATTGTTCAGTCATTAAGAGCACTAGCTGCTCTTACAGAGGACCCAGGTTCGGTTCCCAGCACCAACACAATGGCTAACAACCCTCATTAACTCCAGTTCCAGGGTTTCTGATGCTATCTTCTGGTCTCTGCAGCATTGCACAGCATGGGTGTATGTACATACATTCATACATACAAACATATAAGCAAACACGTATACACATAAAATAAAAATAATTTTAAATAAAACATTAAGTAATAAAATTAAAAATTTTAAAATAGCCGGACAAAGTGGCATACACCTTTAATTCCAACACTTGAGAAGCAAAGGCAGGTATATCTCTGAGAAATTGAGGCCAGCCTGATCTACATGATGAGTTCCATACCTGCTGGGGCTATGTGGAAACCTTGTCTCAAAAAGATAAAAAAAATTTTTTTTAATAAATAAAATGAATTTAAAAAATAAGTTCATTCAGTACTGGACCTAGTGACTCAGGCTTGTCATCCCAGCTGCTTGGGAGGTGAATGCTGAAAGATCAAGAGTTCAAAGCCTGCCTGGTCCTCCGAGTAGTTCAAGGCCAGCTTAGGCAATAAAACTATTTCAAATGTAAAAGTAAGAAAAGAGCTGTGGATCTAGCTCAGTGGCAGAATACTTATAGAGTCTGTGCAAGGCCCTAAGCCCTCAGCATCCCCCACCAAAAAAAAAAAAAAAAAAAGAGGGAGAAGAATCCAACCGGTAAATAGTAATCCCTGGTTCCAGGTTTTTAGGTCAACTGATTTTTAAAAGTTGTATCTTTAAATTTTCTATTGTTATTTTGGTTTTTTTTTTTTGTCTGGAACAGAGTCTCTCTGTAACCCTAGCTGGCCTGTAACTCGCTATATAACTCAGGCTAACCTCGATCTCATAGAGATCCAAACTCCCTCTGCTGCTTCAGTGCTAGGATTGAAAGTATGTGCCCCAAGGCCCTGCAAAAATTTGTATTTTAGGAAGGAAGGAAAAAAAGAAGGAAGAAAAGGAGGAACGGAGGGAGGAAGGGACAGAGGGGAGGAGGTCAAGGCCAGTCTTGGCTGAAGACAAGAGTCCCAGGTCACCTTGGGCTACAGGAGACCTTGTCTCAAAAAAAACAAAAAATGCATTTTTAAGTTTTCAGTGCCTAGAATCCAAATTCAACAAAATGATATCTTTCTGAAAGATTGGAAGTTTGCTTAGGGGAGTCAACCTACTTGCCAACATTCTTTAAATCCCATTTAAAACAGGTATATTTTGCTGTGATTTGGGTCCTTGATGCGGTCTCTGCTAACATAAGCTTTGAAATGTTCTTGGGAAATCTATGGAGCCCAAAGCTTCCTGGAAAATGCTACCAGTCCCTTGAAGGTTCTTTTCTTTCTTGATTGACGGAATCAGAGTTTGACTTGTGGGCTGGGAAGGATTACAGAGCAGAGATAAGGCTGGACCTTGGCAAAATTAGGATAGAAATAAATCATCCTTCTGGGTGATGACACATAGCCTTCACCCAGAGCCTTCTCCTCAAGGGTCTACCCACGTCCCAAGCACAGACAGCAAGCCCTGCCTTTGTCTTTCTTTGGAAATGACAGCCACCAACCAGGTGTTGAGACTGCTATGACTCTCGGGGGGCACCTGATTCTCGGCCACTCTTTCTTCCTCAGCCTCCTGGCAGGGGGAAGTGAACCTTCTGTGAGGGATTCCTCTTCCCATGCTCAGTGCCCAAGGATGCTTCTCTGGCTTCTGAGAGCACCACTATACTGGACACAGTGTAAGAGCAGGCCTGGCTTTTTCCAGAGAGATGTACTAGGCTCCCCCAATGTCTTTGGACCTTACAAAGGGAAAAACTTCCAGGGTTTGCCATGAAATTCATTTCACGGTGCTGAGGTTTGAGAGTGAAATGTTCCCACTAGTTCTTGTCCCCAGCTGGGAGACTGTGCCACCTTTAGGAGGTGGGGCCTCGCTGGAGGAAGTACGGGACTGGTGGAACTCAAGGTTCCAGCTCAGGGCTGTTTCCACCGTCTCTGCTTTCAGTCTGTGGCCTCATACTCCCACTGCCACAGCAGCACCCACAGCCACGGCCACAAGCGGCTGTCTCTGGCCTCATACTCCCACTGCCACAGCAGCACCCACAGCCACAGCCACAAGCGGCTCTCACTGTCTCCTCTGCACCCTCTGATCTCAAGCTAAACCAAATCCTCGTTCTGTTATTTGGTCAGGGATTCTGTCACAGGCACCAAAAGGAAAGGAATCCCTGTGAGATCCAAGCTCTGATGTCAAGAAAGGAAGAGGTCTCAGGAGGCCTGGGGCTTGAAGAGGTTTCGAGGAGTCATAGAGAGATAAGACATCCTTTATTCGTTCTAGGTGAAGGACTCAATAGAGACTGATAGGCAGGCCGCTTCTGGCCAGGGACCCAGGCTCACGGTGACAGACACGGGCTGTACACAGGCAGTCAGGCACCCAGGCAGAAGGACACCTAGACACACAGACCTACAGAGAGACACAACAGGTAAGCTAGAGAAGGCAGGCATAGGGTCAGGCACCTGATTTCAAGGCCATCTTTATACAGAATCACACAAAAGTGGCATTATACCCCCCAAATAATTACATAACAGATTATATCACTATTTACTTTTGGGGTCCTTGGACATCCAGTGATAGCCATTTGGGGCTGACTTATGGCTGTTTTAAGTTCCTGCTGTGCAGACTTCTCTTCTGTGATAGACTGTAACCGGGAACTGTGAACAATGGAACAAACTCTTTCTCTCCGAAGTTGTCTTTTGTCTGGGTATTTTGTCATAGCAATGTAAGTAGAACTAGGACAGGTTACCTAGGTCTAGGCATAAAGGACCTAGCCCGTCACTTTACAGTCACGCTCCCTGTGTCCTGAAAGAGCCCAGTGGCCTCACTGCGAATCCTCCTGATCATCTCTGGCTATGGTTTGCAGCTACGATGGAATTGTGTACATAAACCTATATCTTTAGTCTATGTCTTTATCTCTGCTGTTGACTAGCACTGAAAAAAGGGATGGGGAGCAGAGACCCCAATCTGAAGTAGGATCACATAGGCTAAGTGGGAGTAGACAGTTTCACTGTTTGATCTCCTGGGTTGGGGAAGGTAGCAAAAGTGTTTGTGGGCTGGAAGAATGGGTGAGTTGAGTGGGGGTGTCTCTTAGCTCCTCTGGGGTTCCACTTGGAAGGCCTGGCCTGAACTGGGCCCAGGACAGCCAGACTACCAGGCCCCAGGGCAGAAGTCTGGCAGGTACGGCAGGGAGGGCACCATCCCACTGGAGAGACACTGGAGCGGGTGAGTGGGACACCAGTCGACTTCCCTGACGGGGAAACAAAGGCAATGTGCAGGAGTGGGTGCTGGGCTCTGGGGTGAGATGGTCAAATGGACCTGGCTGGAAACGGAGGAGCAGTCAAGCTCTGCTCAACACCCGGATCTGTGCCGCCTGCTTGCTTTGTCTAGCTCCCAGGCCTGTAGTCCTCCAGACCAGTTCTCCTGTAAGGCCAAGGCCAGAGGCTCCCTGGGGCTCTCAGATCCCTGTTTTCTGCAGCCTCAGTGAAGGGAGGGGGAGCAGATCCATCAGGGAGCCTTTCTTGCTTTACCCTTGAACCTGGGAGTGGGGGCAGAGGACACTGCAATCCTCAGACCCAGACAACTTCATCCACCAATCCATCTGCTCTCTGAGACCAGGAGACTTCATCCCCACTTCTGAAAGGCCTTGAAAAAGTCAGAAAACAAAAGGCAGAAAAGAAATCTCTGGATACAAGACTGAAATACAGGGTCATGAATATGCTAAGTCATCTTGTTAAAAATCTGTTGATTGATTGATTATAGGCTCACTAATCTCCTGGATTCAGATTTGCCTGAACAGTGCTTGAAAGCCTGTGAATTCTATCAAATATTATAAGATACCATCTAACTTGTGTTCTTTAAAGTGACTTACTCAATGATTTTTGGCTTCAAATTCAGTATGAATATTTCATAAATATCCCATACATTTAATATTTTAACACTTTTACATCATATCTACAGTCCTTTGGTATCTGACTTGTATATTTATGTGACTATTGTTAGAAGTGACTAATTGGGTTTGATTAGCTCCATCATTAATATTCTGTCCATAATTTAACATGCTTCAATAAAATACCCTAAAGCAGTGTAATGATTAGATTTCAGGAATATGTGTTTTGCAATTAAGTTCCTCTTGATTTTGATATGCAGATGAAGAAATGGTGGTCTCGTTTAAAAAAAAAAACTGCCCTTATTAACTCAGCAGTATACTCTGAGAATTAGGTAAGAAATCCAAGATTTTCTCTTTGTATATGCTAGTTAAAATGTATTTCAATCAAGTCTATGTGGGCAAATCAGATTTGATTAGTTTAAGTTCACAGTCATTCTATCTAAATGAATAATGTGTCACCTAACATTGCAAAAATTTGATTAATAGTTTATCAGTTAATTAAAAACGAGGTTTAATTTTTCTTTTTTAGGAAAATGCAAGGTAGATATTCCTTGTGTTCATCATAAATGCAAATTATTTCAGCTTGAATCTATTGTGGGTTTTTTTTTCTTATTATTCTTTCTTTCTTTCTTAGCCAACTGGCAAGAAAATAAAGCTCTCAGGAGTATCTCTGGAGGAACAGGGAAACTTTCTCCGCTCCCACGGTGGCTGTCACTTGCATCTTATTCTGAGAGGAGCTGTTTGCCTGGGCTCAGCTTTTCCCCGCCTCTCCTGGGCTAACCTTATTCTCCCATCAAATCCCCTTTTAGTCCCTGGCCTTTTTCAAGGAGCCAGTTTTGCTACCTGGCTCAGTTTGATTAGTCTGTGAGGTTAGAACCAGGGAACCAAAGAAGCCCATATTCCTGTGACACTGAGGCCTGGCATGATTTGGGAGCCACGAGCTTCCTCTTACCCTCCTGGGCCAGGTTATCTGAGGGTATGTGGTTCATACTGAAAGGCTATTGGGCACATGGGGATGGGGCACTTCTGGGCACGATGAGGATGGAAGACTGCCAGGATTGTGCAGAACATTAGTAGGTCCCCCTGCAGAAACCTCTGGGGGACAAAGCAGACGAGGCCTCGAGTGTCCTAAGAGCAAGACAAAGGACTTCAGGCTATCACCCGCCCACTTCCCTCCCTCATTGATGAACTTCATTCTTGAGAACATGACTGGGTTTTTCCATTCTACACACAAGTAGAGCAGGTTGCTGTGGCCACAGCTTGCCCCTAAGCAGAGGGCCAGGCTCTTGCTCAGCTATATTCAAAGTAACAGCAACTTCAAAGGAACAAAGGCAAGACAGCCTAGAAGATGCTGATGTGGTCATCCTGTAAACTCTCTTAAATCCATCCTTAACTTTGGAGGAACTTATTGTCATTCAGTGTTTGCCAAGAACAGCGAATGTGGGGCTGGAGAGATGGCTCAGCGCTTAAGAGCAGAGCAGCAGCTGCTCTTGCAGAGGACCCAGATTTGGTTCCCAGCAGCCACATGGTAGCTAACAACCATCTATAACTCCAGTTCCAAGGGATCCAACACCTTCCCCTGGCTTCTCTGGGCATTGCACATGCATGGTGCATTTATATACATGCAGACAAAACGCTCATATATATGAAACAAAACAATACAATATTCATTTTTTTAATTTAATAAGTTGGCTCGTGGTTTCAGAGCTTGCAATCCACAGAGAGCTGGCTCCATTGTTGAGCCCGTGGGGAGGCAAAGCATTGTGGAGTAAACAGAGGAGCTACTCACCTCATAGAGGCCAGGAAGCAGAGAAGAAGAAGGAAGGTTCTGGGAACAAGATAGACCTTTCAAATGTATGGCCCAGTTATTTATTTCCTCTGAGTAGTCCTCAGCTCCCAACAACCCATCCAGCTGCGAACTTATCATCAGTGTTAACACATCAAGGAAGCCAGAGACTTCAGGAACCAATCACTTCTCAGTGGCACTGCCAGCTGGGGACCAAACCTTTTAATATGTGAGACTTCTGGGGGGCACTTCATACCCAAACCATGACACCCGGGTGACTGCACTCCTTCCTTAAGACAGGACACCACTCCCGCATTTATCCAGCCTGTGTTGTAGAGTTTCACATTGGAGAGCAGTAAGGAACCACTGCTCCCGTTTCGCTGATGAGGAAACGGAGGCAGAGGCCTCTCAGAGTCCCTGAGGGAGTTCAGAGTCAGGCCTGGAAGTCCCAGAGCTAAACCCCAGTCCTGGGTCCCCGTCTTGTCCTCTGCTTCTCAGCCCCTCTTAAAAATGATGCATTTTCCAGCAACAGCAAAGGCTATACATATTCAAGGGCCAGATTCCCCCAGGGCTACGAAGATGAGAGCAGACAAATTGTCAGTGATGTGTTTTTTAAGAAACGGAGGGAGAAGGAGAGAGAGAGGGCCCGGAACAAACTCCAAAGACAACATTTCTCAGGCAAGTTCAGCCTCAGGAAGGGTTCTGAGCATTGTGAAATCTAGGGCTTTGTGGGACTCAGTGGCATGTGAATGTCTGCATAAAGCTGTGGTTTTGAAAGCAAGTTGTCTGCATAAAAAAACAATTAACCCAGGCAATCTCAGGATTCAGGAGACTAAGGCAGGCGGATCATGAGTTCAAAGCCAGCTAGGGCTGCTCAGTGAGACCCTACTTCACAAATGAAAAGCTTTAAAAGGAGGCAAGAGAATACCCACCCACCTACCCAAGAAAAGCTAATTCTAAATGTCAGGGATCAAAGATTGAATGTGGACTGTTTGCTTCTAAGGAAACGGTCTGCAAAGATAGCAGACTGGCCCAGCTCCTCTGTAGGAGACTGGACTGATGGATCAGGAATGGATGATTTTTAAATCGAAGCTTGCCTCTCAGCTTCAGGCCTGAGATACAGGGCTCCTGGCGAACAACTAATGAAACTTGATGGAGCATCTTGAATTCCCAGCGCCAGCCACGTTTGCTGGCTGAGTCTGCTGGGGAGAGGACTGGAGCTGCCGGTGTGAATCAGTAACTCCCCATCTGCGGGATGGCTCAGTGGGGCAGAGGAAAGGTGGGGGCCCCTGCTGGCTCAGGCTCAGCTTAGATGGCCTGCTAAAGGAGGGGCAAAGGGAGTCATGTGTGAGCATCTGTGAGCACCATTAGTTAGTCCTACATCTGGCAGGCCAGGTCCCCGAGACTGAGCAAGACTCCTCCCTGTCAACAGGGTAAGTTCTGCTGTCCAGGGAGGGGACAGGTGGCAGACAGCTTTCAGAAGTTAAAAAATGGTCTATTTCTGTAAATGCTGATCAGTGCCTATGCGTCATGATGCCTCATATAAATGTACTTTAATGCACCTTTAAAAAATATTTATTTTATTTTTAATATTTACTTATTTTTATTTTATGTGTATGGGTGTTTTGCCTACTTATCCTTTGGAAGTGGAGTTATGGATGGTTATTAGCTGCCATGTGGGTGCTGGGAACCAAACCCAGGTCTTCTGGGAGAGCAGAGCCATTTTTTTTTTTTTTTTTTGGCCCAAACGGATATGAGGCTGAGGATGGGGAGGGCTGACCATGCTCTGGTAACCTGGATACAAGACAGCCAGCAACGACTGCCTCAATGGAGGCAGAGACTTAGAGAAGTGGCAATGAACTTTCTGCCTGGGATTTGGGACAGCCATAAAAACAACTTAACAGAGCACCCTCCACGGTTGGTCCAAGTGCGGCATCACTCTGCAGCCATCCCGTGAACGTAAAAGAGGCTAAGGGGTTTTTCCCATGCTGTTCGCTGGTGAGTTCAAACACTGGGATTTGAACCCATGCACTAGACTGTATTTTGGGGCTCCAAAGACCAAGGGCCAGTTCTGAATAACAAAGGGACAACTGGGGAGAACTCTTGGCACAAAAATGTCATGCATAGGCAGGTGTGATGCTGCATGCGTTTAATCCCCCCACTCTGGAGGCAGAGGTGGGCAGTTCTCTGTAAGATCTAGGCTAGTTGGGGCTACAGAGAGGCCCTGTCTTTTACATATATATATATATATATATATATATGTAAAAGTTCTTCCTTTGTTGGATGGAGCCATGCCAACTGCGTACCCACAAGTTCACCCAAAAATCCCCGCTGCCCCTCCTCCACCTCAGATTTGGAAGTGAACCCTGCACAAGGCACCCTTTGACTTTGGCTCTAGGCAACAATGCGCTTTTTATTCACCAGTGTGAAGGCTGGAGAGATGGCTCCGCAGTCAAGAGAGCTAGTTGCTCTTGCAGAGGATCTGGGTTTGGTTCCCAGCACTCATTTGGTGGCTAACAAGTGTCCATAACTCCAGTTCCAGGGGATCCACCATCCTCCTCTGGTCTCTTTTGGCGTTGTATTGCTCAGGTGCACTTACATACATGCAGGCAAAATTCTCACTCAAATATTCACTACTGAAAAGCCCAGTCCTGTGTCAAATGTTATCAAACAGGTGAATAGCCATTTCTGTCATGTGAGCTAAAATCCCCACCTAGAAATTTAGGACCAGAGGACAAAGCAGAGAGTAATGAGCAGGATCCAGAATTCTATGGAATTTCCTATGTCTGGGTTCTGTAATTCTTAAATCTCTGTGTTTCAGTCACAAGACTCTACCCAAGGAACAGCCCCATGGGGTGGACTTCATGTCTCCCTCTCCAAGCTCTGGGCTGAGCCACTGAACTTCATGGGGAAGATTTTGCACTCCTGTCTCACACCATAGGTCTCTGGAGGCTTGCCCCTCAGGCTCCCAGCCCATCTGGGAGCTCTTGTGAATGGCGACCACTAGCCTGATTTCCACTTGGTTTCCTTCTTCTGCACGTGTCTCCTTAATTGCACGCGGAGAGGACAGGAAAGTAGATGCCAGCAGTATTTATTTTCTGCTCCAAGGCCAGCACAGGTAACTCACCAGGGGCATCTTTCTTAATGAGGGAAGAAAAATGTCAGAGCAGCGATCAGCCACGATGCACCCAATGGACTTAAAAATAAGCAAAAATCACATGAAAATTCATTTTGTATTACTTGGGCTGTGTATATCATTCAGGATCAAGGCCTCCTTTGTCCCTGGTTGGGAGCTGTTGTTAGGGTTCTACAAGTGGACACACCTCCTCGTGACATTCTTCATTTGGGGACTTCATTCCATTTAAAACCAGCTGGCCTGGTGGTACAGCCTTGTAATCCAGCTACTTGGGAGGCTGAGGCTGAAGGATGGCAAATTCAGAGCACAGTTCTTTGGGGTGAAGAAACGGCTCAGTGATAAAGAGTACTGGCTGCTCTTCCAGAGGACCTAGGTTTGGTTCCCAACAAGCACGTGGTAGCTTACAACCATCTGTAACTCCAGTTCCAGGGAATCCAATGCCCACTCTGGCTACACAGGCATTAGGCATGTACAAAGATGCAGGCAAAAACAGGCGTACCCATAAAATTAAATAAATCTTTTTTAAAGATCATAGTTCTGTCAAAAGCAAAGACTGAGCCTTTTGTTGCTATATAAATACCCAGGGTCATGGTCAGAGCCCTGGTGAAGTGACTATGGCTTACCATGAATATCTCTGTCCAATGACTGATTGAATGATGGGCTGAGTGAGGGGTTGCTGGCTTCTGTCATCCCCGCACCCCTGTCTCCTACCCTGGCCAATCAGGACTGCATGCTGGCAGTGCAGGCTCCTCAATCAGTTCTGGGGCTGGGCCCACAGTAGGAGCTCTCCGTGAGGGTTTGATGGTGCCTGGGGAGCAGGGAACATGCCTCTGTATGATTCCAGGCCAAAGCCCAGAGAGGAACAGAAGTAGATGAAAAATCCTTGAGGTAATGAAAAGAAAACAGCTCTGATTGGCGTCACTTAGAGCAATGCAGAGGAGCAGAGGATAAGCCTCCACCTCCAGTAGCTGCTGGTGGCAGGTGCCATAAGAGGCCAGTGGACCTACTGCAGCTGGATCATTTGAGGAAGGTGAATGACAGCCCCCTGCACACCTTTTTGTCATTGTTGTTTTTATAATATTTGAAGGGTTTTTTTTTCGGTTTTTTTTTTGTTTGTTTGTTTGTTTTTTGAGATTAGGGTCTTGCTGTGTATCCCAGGCTGGCCTTGAACTTGAAGCAATCCTCCTGCCTCCGTCTCCTCCACTTCTTCAGCAGAACAGAGAAGAAGGGTTGATATGGCTTTGAAGGGAACACAGAGAAGTAAGTCACTGGGACATGACGGTGGTAAGGCAGTGATGGGCGGAAAGACACAGTGTCAGCCCAGGGAGATGCAGAAGGAGGCCATGATGGGGTCAGGTCCCTGAAAGAGAGCTGGCTGGCTCACCCTCCCTATAACGTAGGAGGTGTGGGCAGAGCCTCCAGGTTGGGGAGCAACTGCCAGTCTTTGCAGGCTATCATCAGGTTGGTCTGGGAGCTCACAGGAAGAGGGTGAGAGCCAATGCATTCCTCTATACCTTTCTGCACACGCTCTGGACACACCTGTCCCCACCCCCAGGCGTCTCCGCATGGATTCTCCACTCTGTTTTCTGGATGGTTGGACACCGAGAGGACCAGCCAGAGCCTGCAGTGGGACAGAGCTGGAAGTAGCCCTTCACCAGGCTCTGACCCTAGAGTTTACAGCTCCTACAGTCACCTTGACCTCCAGACTCTGGAGCCCACTTGACCTTGAATATGTCCCGACCTCTGGGTCCCCTTTATAAGCATCCTTTCATTTCTTTTGGGTCCCTGGAAGCTACAGGGACATCCTGGACTTCTAACTCTCAGAAGGAATAGGAGCCATATCTGAAGAAGAGAGGACCTGGTCTCTCATATGCGCGGTTGTGCACTGCCCAATGGTCAGAGGGCATCGTTGTGTGCAAAGCATGGTCTCTTTGGGGCCAGCCCAGACCTGAAGAGGTCTCAGGCTGCTCCACACACCTGAGCTGTCTCATGAATGTGTCCCCAGGCTCAGCTGCAGCTGTCCCCAGAGGACAGCGATCAAGATAAATAAATAAAGCCCTTTCTCGTGATAGAGGCCGGTGTCCAGGCACCAGAGCCTATTTTTAGAATATAGGGCAATTTTCTCCCGGAATAGATAAGAGAGCTAATCCTGGAGGGAGGCTTGGGAGAGATGAAGACGTTGAGTCTGGATATGAATTAGTTGTGAGTATATTATTTGAAGAAATGTTGAACAGCTAGGCAAATATTTGATACCTTTGACTTGGAGCCGGCATTTTCACAGGCTGAGTGCTGTGCACTGCAGCTGCCGAGATATCCCACTTTAGTCGGGATGCACCTCACCGTCACACCTCGCGCTACAGGCCTCCTTGCTGCATGTTGGGAAGTAAAGCTAGGATTGCAAGCCTGAGCCACCATACTTGACAATCCCCCCGCTTCCCCCCTCCACACCTTTTTTTAAAGGACTGTTCATTTCTCTTCAATCTACTATCATCAAATCATCTTTAAATTTTTTTATTGCAGTGCGTGTGTGTGTGTGTGTGTGTGTGACCCAAGGCCTGATGCATGCCTGACAAGCACTCTCTCCCTGAGTTGCAGCCCAAGCCTATGGCCACCATTTAGCAGAGCCTCTGAGAAAGCATCCACCGCCTATCCCGTGAGCGACAGCTCCAGTTAAGCATACTCTGCATGCTGGGACTTGACCTGAATCCGCCCCAGCCGGACGTTGCAAAAGCTCCCCCAGGCAGGCGCTTCTATCGACCCGCTTTACAGATGAGTAAAAGAGGTTCTGGAGGTGCAAACGTGCCCGCCTACTCTTCCCAGGCTCACGGGGACCATTGCACGCGCCGTGCGCCTCCGTGGGCACGCTGGCCTCCCGCGTGCGGCTGGGTCCGGGTGGTGCGGGCGTGGGCTGCCCTGGGTGCAGCATCCGCTGGCCCCGGCCTTCCTCCCCACGCCGCGCCGCAGCTGCCCGAGCGCCGCCACCAGATGGCAGCAAATGCCTTGCGATCGCGCGGCCGGGAGGGAGCGAGCCGGGTGCCGACCCGCGGAGCCCACCCGCCGCGCGTCCCCCGCCCGGGTCGGGCCGCAGGAGCCCGGCCGCTCAGCCACCAGGAGGCCGCCCCGCCCGGCCTTCGGGCCGCCGCCGCCCGCTGCTCCCGGCGCGCGCGCGCTGATTGGCTTCGGCGGCGGCTGCGGAGCCCGACGAGCAATCAGCCCCCGCCGGGACCCAGCGCGGGCGAGCCCCGGGGCTGCGAAAGACGCGCGCCCTCCCGCTGGCACGGCTCTCGCCGCTCTCGCCGCCGGCCTGGCGGGAAGGGCGTGACCGGCGCCCCATGCGACCGCCGCGGGGTGGCCTGCGGCAGACCCGGACACGAGCTCTCCCGGCTCCAGTGCGCCAGCTAGGCCCCACCGGATCTCAACCAGACTGGCCACAGCCGGGACCTGGCCCCAGTGTTGTGAACCTCGCACATGCACAGGGCAAAGTGCCGGGAGCTCTCGTGGGCGCTTCTTGAGCTCAATTTGGGTGCCGTGGGGTGTGCGGTGGGGACAAGAGAGGAACTGCGGAAAGGTCTAGGAACCCCTGAAAATCAAACCATTGATCATCCAGTGCCAAGCACCGCAGCGTGCATATAAGGCTGGATCCTCCACTCCAGGGTACCTGAGAGTCACAAGAGCCGCAGGCATTCAGGGAGTCCAAAGCAGAGGGCCTGGGCCGAGAAAACGACAGGTACTTGGACGCCGTAGTCTGTGACTGGAGAGATGTCACAGCTGTAGTCTTTTTTTTTTTTTTTTTTTTGGTGTGTCTTTTTGAGACAGTCTCCTTGGAGCCCCAGATGGCCTGAAACTCGCTATGTAGGCCAGGCTGGCCTCGAACTCACAGAGATTCACTTGCCTCTACCTCCTGAGTGCTGGGATTAAAGGCTGTATAGTCTTTGAGGAGCTGAAATTAAAGTGCCTGACTGTGAACATTACAAATCTCACAATAGTAAGACTTCCTCAGGGCATGCTATAAAAGCCCACCTGGCCTGCACACTGCACTTGTGCCCAACCTTCACTAAAGGGGATGCCAGCGGAATGCTGGGGCTGCAGGATACTAAGGACCTTGGCAGACCCACACCAGCTACCTCCCCACTGCCCGCCACCACCTTGGACCAGAAGCTGGGGTTTCCATGGCTGTAATTGTGTGCCTATTGTGTGCCTACTGCATTCCCATACATGTATTCTATACATGTATTCTGTGGTTTGTTTTGGTTTTCAATGTGTATGAGTATATTGCCCACGTGCATGTAAGTGCACTCGTCTCATGCAGTACCTGTGGAGGTCAGTAGAGGGCGTCGGATTCCCTGGAACTGGAGTTATAGGTGGTTGTTAGCCACCATGAGGGTGCTGGGAATGGAACCCAGGCCCTCTGCTAGAGCAGCCAGTGCTCTTGACCTCTGAGGCATCTCTCCAGTTCTGTATTCTGTAGTTCGCATACAAGCAAGGGAGCCGGGTGTGCTGGCACACGCCTTTAATCCCAGCACTGGGGAGGCAGAGGCAGGAGGATATCTGTGAGTTCCAGGCCAGCCCGGTCTATGTAGTAAGTTCCAGGCCAGCTGGGAATACCGGAAGACCCTGTCTCAAAAAAGACCAAAGGAAAAAAATTTAAAAGGAATAATCGATAAACTAAAACAAACAAACAAAAAAAAAAGTTGGCTCTGAATATGTGTGGGCTCATCCTTGGATCCCACCTAAGCAAGAAATTAGAATTTAGAGACAGTGTTGGGAACACATACCTGGCTTTGGTGCTGTGCTTTCTGCTACGGATCCCCCTGCCTCTCTGGGTCTCTCCGGATCTCAGTTAAGTACGAATCTGGCAGTGCTGTGGCACTCAAAGGAGGAAACTTGGAAAAGGAAGTTAAGAAATGGAAAATATTCTCCCCCACACTGCCTCTGTGCCAAGCAGGTACAGACTTCTACCCTTGTTCCCGAAGTGACGTACTATGGCAGCCATGTGCAATGCCCTAGGCATCCGCAGTCACTTAGAGACGACAAAGAGTATGGGAAGGTACGCAAAGGTTATGTGCAGACACTGACCTTTGTACACAGGGTTTGGGGATTTATACGAGGGCTCTGGGTCTCTCAGGGTGGTCTTGCAACCAACAATGGAAGAGAAGACTGTGCAATGAAGGGAGCAAGAAAGTAAAATTTCCTTTTTCTTTTTATTTTCTTTTTTGGTGCTGGTTATTAACCCAGGATTTTTGCTTGCTAAGCAAAACGGTTCTATCACTGAGCCACACCCCCAGCTCCTCACTGGTGGATTCTAGCCAAGTGCTCTACCCCTGAGCCATGCCCCTGGCCTAAGAAATTAGAATTTAAAGACAGCATTGGGGACACAGGCCTGGCCCTGGTGCTGCGCTTTCTGCCATGGATCACGGCCCCACCCCAGGATCTCTGGATCTCTCTGGATGAAGGCACTGCTGTGGCGCTCAAGGAGGGAAGCTTGGAAAGAGAAGTTCAGGGATACAGAGTTTGAAGACTCATCATGTGTCTCAGGACTTTGCACCGGTTTAATTAGTCCTTTTTTTCCAGGGAGAGACTCTCATTCTTTTATAATTTCTTCTGGTTTTTCTATTTGCTTGTATTGCTGCTTTTTCAAAAAATTGTATTTATTATTTGCAATTTGTGTGTATGAGTGTTTTGCCTGCATGACCCAATGCCTGTGGTGCCAGAAGAAGGTGTCAGATCCCCTGGAACTGGATTTATGTACTGTTGTTAGCCACCAAATGGGTGCTGGGAATCAAACCCGGGTCCTCTGCAAGAGCAACCTGTACTCTTAACCACTGAGCCATCTCTCTTGTCCTTATTTTTATTTTCTAAAAACAGGGTCTTGCTCTGTACCCCAGGCTACAGACTTCAAACTCACATTCCTCTGTCTCTGCCTCCAGAGTGATGGGCAGATGAGCCGCCACACCTAGCTTATATTTCACCGTGTGTTGCTTTATTGTATTTGTTTCATTGTTTTACTATATTTTTCTATGCACCCAACATGCCTGGCACCCTTGAAGGCACAGCGAGTCTTTCTGGTGGGACCCTAAGCCCCTAGCTCTCCATAACAACCTTGCCTCGGAAGGGCCTTGCAGCTCAGCAGGGCTCCCTATCTGTCTCTGCTAGCAAAGGCCAATGACCAATAGGAAAGAGGCCAAGAGAGGACCAGGCGGTGGTTAGAAGGGGAGCCACAGGTGTCCCCTGCATTGAGAAGGACCACAGCCACCTGTGACAAAAACTCGCAAGAGCAATAGCATTTGGGGCTGATGGAGATGTGAGATATTTACCCAAGTCATAGCTGCTTAGGGGACAAATTGCTGCGTACTTTGAAACCTGACTGAGTGTTAATTACATTTAAACATGTCTTCAGTGGAAGTTTTACATATTCTCCATAATATTTTCTTGTGCACTGCCCCCTCCCCTGGGCCCCCCCATAAAAGTGTGCTCTATCACTTCAGTTGTCAACTTGGCAGACCTAGGAAGAGGGAACTTCAATTGTGGAATTTCCTCTATCAGATTGGTCTGTGGGCACGTCTGTGAGGATGTTCCTGATGGTTGAGTGATGTGGGAGGTCCCAATCCATTGTGGGTAGTGTCACCCCTGGGCAGCTGGTCCTGGGTTCTATAAAAAAGCAGGCTGAGCACAGCCCAGAGGAGCAAGCCAGTAAGCAGTATGCCTCCATGATTTGTGCTTCAGCTCCTGCCCCCAGGTTCCCTGTATGATGTAATGCAGGATGGGCCTTAGCCAGGTCACCTCTTCTGGAGAGTAAGGGAGTGGCTCTTGTGGCTGTGGCACTCCGCTCTGACCAGGTGGGACACCAGCTTCTACTCCGCCCCTGGATGACCTGCCTAAAAGACGGAACACGAGCGGCTGCAGTTGGGGACCACCCCATAGGGTTAATGGCTAACCAAACTCATATAACCCCTTGCATTCCTATGAATAAATGAGTTTGCTGCAGCTCATCCTCCGCATGCTTTTCACCCACCTCCCGGAGTCTGTGTGTTGGTTCCACGCCTCTCATCCTCTCACATTGAAGACCCTGCGTTCCACTCCAGCTGGTGGAGCACAGGGACCTAAACATCCTGCCCTGAGTTCCCTCAAGGATGAACTGTGATAAGTATGTGTAAACCAAATAAACCCTTCCCTCCCAAAGTTGGTTTTGGTCAGAGTGTTTTGCCACAGCAATAGAAAGCTACCAGTGGGCATCCAGGACATCCTTTGCTCCTTGGGGAGGGAAGATTGTCAGAATCCAGTTTTGGAAAACCAAGCCCTTAAGTGAAAAGAGAGAAAAAGAGTTTGGGGGAAGATCAGAGCCACTGGAGGAGATTTAAGAAAGAAATTCCTCCCCTCCCCCACCCCTTCCCAACCCTTCACAGGTACAAAATGAGTTGGGGTCCAGTTGGGTGGCCCTTAGGGAACGGCTGTGTCAAATGCTAAGACACAGGCTGGTGGGCCCACCAAGCAGTGTGGGGATGTCTGATCTGTGGGGTAAGCAGCCCCTCTCCCAGAGCGGCTGGGTGTGGCTGTTGGGTATCTGAAAGGCCCCTAGATAATTCCAGTCCTAGCCTCCCTCCAAGATGGCTTGTATGAGAAATGCCTCCCAAAGGCTCAAGTATTTGAACACTTGGTTTACGGTTCCCAGTTGGTGGCGCTGTTTGGGGAAGGTCATAGATACTTTAGGAGGCACAGCCTTGCTGAAAGAAGCGAGTCACTGGGGCTCAGGCACTGTGAGAGTTCATAGATGGGCCCCACCCCCAGCTGGCTGTCTCTGCTTCTCATGGGTACTTGAACATATGAGGCTCAGTTTTCTGTTCCTCCTCCTCTGCCATGATGGGCTCTTATCCTCTGGAACTGTAAGCCCAATAACCTTCTTCTTCTACAAGTTGCCCTGATCCCGGTGTTTAATCACAGCAACAGAAAAGTATCTAATACGCCCTCGTTCTCTACCTTCCAGTCCTATAGAACCAGACAGGTGCCTGGACTGAAGTATGCAGAAAGGGACAGACACATTGCTCAAGCCCCAAGAGCCCTGTTGGCCAAGGACCATACATCACCACCGCATGCCAAATCCTGGGCATTTTTATGAAACTGAACTCGGACCCAAGTCCAGAAGAAGGGAACTCCAAATTAGTTTTGATTAACTAATTAAGATTAGTTGTCTAGGAAATCAAAACCAATTTTTAATGAAAAGATACTTTTTTCTCTCTCTCTTGTGCAGCTGAGGGTCCCTCCCAGCCACAGCATAGATGTGTCTGTGACCAAGCAGTCTCACTCTGCAGACGCCACTGAAAATATCAGCATATAAAAAGATCCGTGTAAGTATATTTCTAGAAGCAATAAAATTGAAGGCAACTGAATGCCCATCAGTGTGGGAAGATAAGGCTCCATGAAGCTATCCAGAATTATCTTTGCATGCAGATGCCAAAGATGTAAAAACTGGTTAAACTTCAGGAGAATTTGATAGGGATTTTTCTAAGGATTATATTTATTTTTATTCTATGTTTATGGCTGTTTACCTGCATATATGTAGGTACACTGTGTGTATACAATGCCTGCAGAGGCCAGAAGAGGGCATTGGATCCCTTGGAACTGGAGTTGATGATTGTTAACCGCCATGTGGGTGCTAGGAATTGTACCCAGGTCTCCTGCAAGAGCAGCCAGTGTTCTTAACCACTTGAGCCATTACTCTAGCCCCTTGATAAGATATTTTTTTTATCCCAAATGAATGGCTTTTCTTGATACCTATAATAAATCAATAGGCATGAAGATGGTGAAAATCAACAAACAATGGTCAGAAAGTCCTCAACATAAGAAAGAATAACAACAAGGAAGGTTCAGCACCTTCAGACTTTGTTCAAAGAAGATTAAAAGAATCATTTACAAGAAACACCAAGTCTATGGACAGGAAAATGTGGCATGATACAATATCAATTCCTCCCAAAAGCATATTCACAGTTATCGGGATTGCACTCGTCTCTCGCCTCTTTTTGCAAACGTCTTCCTTCTACGTGTGTCCTTTGCTTCTCTTATCTTGTGTGTGCTTATTCTGAACCCCGTAGAATGATGGGCCACCCTGGAAAGGCTGCTATTCCAGCTCTGCTCTGGGTGTTGATCAGCTCGGGTATATTTGTTGTGACTCTCAATAAGCCAGCTTTAGCAATATGTATTTTTCTAAAATGATCCCTTCTGTTCCATCTGTACACTTTACTGCCACAAAGAAGCATGCCGTGGAGCTCATATGTGGTACTGTGTTTTGGAGGTGGTGTTGGGGATTGAACCCAGGACTCAGCACAGGCTAAACATGATGCTCTACCTGTGAGCTCTACCCACAGCTTCTGGAGCTACTTTATTTCGTCTAATACTATTTTTTCATTTCTTTCCCTTTCTTCTCTTCCTCCTCCTCCATCATCATCATAAATTATTATTATCATTAGAACTATTATTGTGTGTGTATGTGTGCACATATGTGTGGACATAAGGACAGTTTTGTGGAATCAGTCCTCTCCTTCTACCTCCATGTGGGTTCCAGGGCTCCAGCTCAGATGGCAGGTTTTGTAGTAAGGGCTCTTACTTGCTGGGCCATCTCACTGACCCAGTTTATTTTAAGCAATCATTATCTGTGTTGGTTTGTCTTTATATTGTTTTCAGTTGTCTATCTCATTTATCAGTTACCTCTGTGTGAACCCTCTGGCAAGATGGCTCAGCCGTTAAGAGCACCGTTTGCTCTTCCAGAGGACCTAGGTTTGGTTCCCAGCACTGACATGGCAGCTAACAACTGTCCATAACTCCATTCTTCAGGATTTAATGCCCTCTTCTGGCCTCTGCAGGCTCTGTACAACAGGTGGACTTACATCCATACGGACAAAGCACTCATACACATAAAAGCTAACTAAATAAAACTAAATTGTTTTAAAATTTATTTATTTTTATTTTATGTATGAATATTTTGCCTGCAAGTTACTGAAGCTGAAATTTGGCTCTCATAATCCTAGATGATAATATGCAAACTGCTAAGGGGGAAGACTGACAAAGCATGCTGTGCAGCACTCATCAAGAAAGCTTCTTTTTGCAACAGATGGAGACTGCTGTAGAGTTCCACAACTGGTCAGACACAGAGAGTGTACGTCTGAGAGATGCCCAGTGCTAGGTGACATAGCTGTAGTTGAACCTCTACACCCAAGGCTCATGGAGTACAGCAGAATGAGAAATAAAGAGAAAACTAATGCATCCCTCAACCCTCACCAGTGAAGGTACCGTATATAATGAAGTGTAATACACACACAGGGCCACAACTGGTCAAGTTTTAAAGAATAAGAGATTGCAGAGTGTGTGGCAGTCCCTAAACTGAGAAATGTTGGAGACTGGTTGATACTGGGTAGGGGATAAGATGCCATACTTGGGCTCTCTGGAAGGGCTGACTGAACTCCAGTGATTGGGTTTGCATTGAGGGCTGTCTGGGTGCAGGTGCTTGATTGGATGGGATTTGCTGAGTGCATGGAGTCTGGTGGGGGGTGCTGGGGGACATGGATGGGGAGGGGCTCTGAACTTGATTGAGAACTGTTATATGAAATTACAAAAGCTTAATAAAACATATAAAATAATAATCATGGTGGTACACACTGCAGTCTCACTGTTCAGAGGCCAGAGCAAGAGGGTAGTGAGTTTGAGGACCACCTGGGCTACATAGTGAGACCTTGTCTGGAAAGAAGGAAAGAAGAGAGAAAGAGAGCGAGAGAGAGAGAGAGAGAGAGAGAGAGAGAGAGAGAGAGAGAAGGAAGAAAGAATTTGTGGTACCTGTAATCCTAGCACTTAGAAAGTGGAAACAAGAAGATCAAGAGTTTAATGTCTTCCTCAGCTATGTGGTGAGTCCAAGGCCAGACCTCTCTGAACAAAAAAAAAGAAAGTGGGAGGAAGAAGAGAAGGAAGAAGGAAGGAGGGAGGGGAGGCGGAAATAATCGATAAGGTTTACAAAGCAACAAACTTTTTAGACGTGTAATGCTTCCAATAAAATGATGTGATAAAGCGACAAGACAGACACCCCTCAAAGTGACAAGACGCCCCATTTTCACATTTGACTTCCGCAGGGCCGCAGGTTCGGTGAAAAGTCATCCATGGCTTCAGCCATCATCCTAAGACCTCTCCTAGTCCTTTGCTGTTTGCAGCAGTCAGAAACTTACAGACAAGGGCTTATTTTTCTCATATGACAGAAATAACAACAGTTCTGGAGCCAGACCCACGGCTCACAGAGACCAACACAGATGTGGAGCCTCTGGCTTCCAGCCCTTCTCTCCTTACAGGATTGCTTTCTTCCTTGCAGTCTCAAGAGGGCTGCAGCCGCTCCAGCCACCAGGTCCTGTTCCAGCTGAAGAAGCAGACAGAAGCCAGAGCCTATGTGTTCAAGCCAGTTTAGTCTATCCCTTATGTATCAGGAAAACAGTAAGACCACAAGTTAGACTGTTTGTTTGCTTGTTTATGCAAGACAGAGTCTCGCTCTGCAGCCCAGGCTGGCCTCAAACTCCCAGTCCTTCTACCTCTGCCTCCGAGTGCTGGGATTACAGGTGTGTGTGAATGCACCTGCTTCCAAGTTAGTCTCTCCCCCACCCCACCCCCTCTCTCTCTCATCACATCATCCCTACCTGCAAAGGAGTCTGGGAAATGAGGCTATTGAACTGAGTACATCCGAACCCTGAGTAAAAAGAGGTCCCTGTTAATAAGAAGGGATAAATTTAGGCTAGCAATTACAGTTTCTGTCAGAATAATCAAATCATTTTCTTCTTCTTTTTATTTTTGGTAAATATATCTCTTCTCTGGGGTTTATTTATCTCATTTTCTCAATGGCTCTACATGGGACTTAGCCATTCTCCAGGAACCCAATATCACCTAGCTGTGGTGGGTCACCTGTTCTCTTGCTCAGGGAGGCCATGGAGACCCCACCGGATGGGCTCTGATCAGTGTCCAGTCTACAAAGTGTCCTCAAAAACACAAAGACAAATTTTCCTCAATGCGACTGACATGGCTTGCCCAGTGTCGTAAGGTCCTCTACACTATAGCAACCGGCTGAAGGTCACAGATGTTCATGTTAAATGCTAAGTGTCCAGTGGCAGGAATGTGTGAGAAGGGAATAATTTTGTTAAGGCTCGTTGATATCTGAATCCAAACTGCCTAAACCTCTCACTAGCAATGAAACGGGCAAATCTTTTGACCATTCTGTGCTTTTGTTAACTCATTTACAAGGTGAGGAGGTAAAAATACCTTATCAGTTATATATTCCTGTAAAAGAAATCATTCCAAAATATTTAAATAATTACCATTTTTATTTGTATTTATGTGTATGTGTGTGTGTGCCTGTTTGTCTGTATATTCACCACATTCATGCAATGCCCATGGAGGCCAGAAGAGGGCGTTGGATTTCCTGGAACTAGAGTTATGGATGGTTATTAGCCACCACATGGGAACTAGAAACCAAACCCAGGTCCTCTGTGGGAGCAGCCAGTGCTCTTAACTATGAGCCATCTCTCTAGCTCTCCTGTTTTATTCTTTGCATGATTCTGTGAATCAGTAATGTGCCCAGGACTGGCTGGGTTCTCTGCTGATTTTGTTTGTTGGTTACTCATTCATCTAAAGTCCAACTGGCAACTCATCCAGGGTTGGCTGGTCTAAGATGGCTGTCTCATGTGTCTAGTGGTTGGTGTCTAGTCGCAAGTCTCCAGCAGGCTAGTCCCTACTTCACACAAGAATGCAACCTGTGGAGAGTACTGACTGCTCTTGCAGGGGACCCAGGTTCAGGTCCAAGCACCCACATGGTGATTAACAACCACCTGTAACTCCAATTCCAGGAGATCTGATGCCCTCTCCTAGCCTCTGTGGACATTGAACACATACAGTGCACTTACATACATGCAGGCAAAACACGCATACACATAAAAAAATAAATAAATAAAATATACTTCTGGGAGACAGAGTCTCTCTGTAGCCCCAGTTGGCCTGAAACTTACTATGTAGACCAGGCTGGCCTTGAACTCACAGAGATCCACCTGCCTCTGTCTCCCAAGTTTTGGGGTTAAAGATGTACAACCACAGCCAGCTTAGACTTTGTCTTTATATGTTTGACTGTCAAGTTGTTTGGTATATATGTCTTTGAAAGATTTGGTCTGCTTGTTTGTGACTTGTGTCTCTGTGTTTCACGTCTCTCCTTGTAGTCCAGTGCTTCACCCCATGGATTCCATAGTGAGTGACCCATATCATGAAGTTTTCTTCCCTTTTTAAAAATGTTTAAAATTTTTTTTTTATATGTATGAGTGTTATGCCTGCAGGTATCTAAGTGCACCTGTGTCATGAAGTGTCTGTGGAGGACAGAAGGATCCCCTGGAACTTGGAGTTATGGATGATTGTTAGCCGACATGTGTGTGTTGGGAACCAAACCCCCCAGTCCTCTGCGAGAACAGTCAGTGTTCTTAACAGCTGAGCCCTCTCTCCAGCCCTCTTTCTTTTCACCTACATTTTCTTGTGTGTCTTTGTTTAACTGGTAAATTCCAACCTGCTTTTGTATCTTTATTTCAGACGTATCATATAAGCAGCATCTACCTTAATTTTCCTCTTTTTCTAATATGGTAAAAAAATTGAAATTTATTAAGATAGATGATACATTAGATCTAATTTCTTTACGTCCCCTTTCAGTGCTGGGTATTGGACCTAAGGCTTCACATTAGCTAGACAAGCTTTCTGTCACTGAGCCATATCCTCAGCCCAGGGTTAGCCTCTTGAATTATATTTTACATTTATGAATTTTATTATGTTTTTCTAGCATATGCTTGATGACTTATTGTTATTTTTCTCTTTCTAATTTATCTTCCATTTCTGGCTGGGTGATGTTTCCTATCATTCTTTTCCTTTCATTAATTTAGAAATTCTATATTTTCATATCCATAATTACCTTTCCATTCCTAAAGTAGTTTTTCTTTTCCTTTCCTTTCTTTCTTTATGGGTTGTTGTTGTTGTTTGTTTGTTTGTTGGAGACACAGCCTCACATGGCTCAGGCTAGCCTTGGACTCTATATGTAGCTGAGGATAACCTTGAACTCCTGATTCTCCTGCCTCCATCTCCTAAGTGCTGGGGTTACAAAACCAGCACCGCTATGCCTGCCAAAGTTGTGTTTCTTTATATATCTTTTCAGTTATCTATTACTGTCTAACAAATTATTCCAAGATGTAGCAATGTAAAATAACAAGGCATGAGCTGGTAGTATGGGTCAGTGGGTAAAGGGAACTGCCATCAAGCCTGACGACCTGAGTTCAATCCCCAGGATTCATTTTGTGGCAAGAGAAAACCAACTCCTTAAAATTGTCCTCTGACCTCCACACAGGTACTGTGGTTCACACACACACACACACACACACACACACACACACACACACACACTGTAACTTTTAAAAACGGCAGGCATGAGTATCTCACAATTTCTGTGGGTGAAGAGCACTGTGCAGCAGCTCAATTAGGTGGCCTGACTTGGGGTCTCTCATTAGCTTAAATCAAGTATCTATCAAGGTTTCAGTCACTGGAGGCTTGCCCAGGACAGGAGGTGCTTTTCCAACCTCAACCAATGGCTGTTGGCAGAAAGGTTTTGTTTCTGTCTCCTGTGGATCTCCTCAGGGATACTCACTCACAACAAGCTTCCACTGAGAAGAGAGAGAGACAGAGAGACAGAGACAGAGACAGAGTTAGAGAGACAGAGAGACCCAGTACCTTTTATATTTCAGGCCTCTGTTCACCCCATCACTCTCTGAGTCTCTTAGAATAGGGCCCCAGGTCCATCCCACACTTCTAGGAAGAGAGGATCATCTAAGCACACAAGGATGTATTTGTCAAGCTAGCACATAGACATGTCACTGCCTAACAACTGTGCCCATGTCAGTATGCTTTTCTTGCCTTTTGAAGGCATTCTCTTCCTTGTTTTCTTCTCTTCACCATGGTAACCCCCTGCCTTCCTCTCGGTGTCTGGGATTGTTCAGAATTAACCTGCTTTCTCTCACCCAGCTCCAGTCCATCTGTTTGGAGCTGAGGCGTTTCTCCAGCTTTATCTTCAGGCAGGATACAGACTCTGTTCTGGCTAGTTCCCTGTTGCTGTGATAAAACACCAGGATCAAGCTGGGCATAGTGGCACATGCCTTTAATCCCAGCATTTGGGAGACAGAGGCAGGCAGATCTTGGTGAGATGTAGGCCAACCTGGTCTATATAGCAAGTTCCAGGCCAACTGGGGTACAGGGGGACCTGTTTCAAAAAGACCAAAACAAAACACCATGAACAAGGCAATTCATGGAAGAGTTTGTTTTGGTTATAACTCCAGAGCTATAAGGACCCATCTTGACGTGGAGGAATGGCACCGAAACCTGGGTGGTCACATCTTCAACAGCAAACAGGAAGCGGAGAGAGAGAGAGAAACTGAACGTGGGTCGAGGCCATGAACTCTCAAAGCCGGGCCCCAGTGACGTGCCTCCTCCACCAAGGTCATACCTCCTAAACCTCCAAAAACGCCAACTGGGGACCAAGTGTTCAAATATATGAGACTAGGGAGGGCATTTGGCATTCAAACCACCACATTCAAGATGCTTTGAACCCTAGGGCCCTCCATTTCCGGTATTCAAATGATACTTTGAACTTGCTATATAGACCAAGCTGACCTCAACCTCATAGATTCACCTGCCTCTGCTGTGAGTACTGTCTTTTATTGAACAGGATCTCGGATGCCCAGACTGGCCTCAAACCTACAGTTCTTTTCCCTCAGCTTCCCTGGTGCTGGGGTTACAGCTGAGAGCCACCACACTGCTCCAGTAACCTGGTTTTCCTTTCTTTGGTAAGTAACCCTTTTTGTCTGGAAGTTTATAATTCAGGAATTACACCAGGGTCTGTCTAAGTATATTCTTTCCTTTAATTAATCCTTTCTGGAACTCGATCAGCCCCTTTAATCAAGTCTTTTGGAAGCTCAGAAAATGGTCTTTAATTAATTGTTCAATTATTGTGTCCCCTTTATACATTTTTCCTTCTCCTTGTTGGAAGTCCCTGTCTTTTGAGTGTTAGATCCCTGGGTTTGTCCTCCAAATCTTCCTTCCACATAAATGTCCAGGACTGGCATTTCTCAGCAACGTTCATTCTCTGAGTTCAATAGCTATATTGTCACTTATTTTATTTATTTTTATTTATATGTGCTATGATTTGAATCTGGAATACTCCCCCACAGGCCAATATTGAGCACTTTGCCTCCTGCTTTTGGTGCAGTTCGGGAAGACTATGGAGCCTTAGGAGGTGGAGCCTGGTTGGAAGGAGCATGGGCTGGCTTTTTGGGGGGTGTCATCCCTGTTCCTTTCCCATTCAGGTCACTACTTCGTGGACTGGCCATCACGTGAGGAGTTCCGTGGCACAGCTGCCACCATGTCTTCACCACAAGAGAGACTGATACTTCCTGAAACTGTGAACTAAAATAAAATTCCTCTCTATGAAGGTGGGAGTATTGGCTTGATGGAATTTGATGGAATCTGGGATCCCTTGGATATGGGCCTCTGGGCATGCCTGTGGAGGAGTATCTTGATTTGGGTTTAAGGGAGATGGGAAGACCCACCCACTGAGAATGAAGCTTTTCCATGGGCGGGGCTGGGGGCTGGGGAGGGTGGTCCCGGTCTGTGTAATGGAGAGAGTAGGTCGGAAAGCATTCATTGTTCTCTGCTGACTGTGGACAGCAGAGAACTGCTTCAAGCTCCTGCTGCCCTGACACCCCACCCCACCCCTCTACCTTAAATTGTGAACCAAGATGAGCGCCCTTGAATTTGTATTTTGTTATAGAAGCAGCAAAGAAACCAAGACGCTTTCACAGGTGGCTGCTGTCAGGGATCTGTTCACAGCAACACAAAAGTCATGCGTGCAGTTTGGTTTTGGTACAGTCTCACTGTGTAGCCCAGGCTAGCCTCAAACTCTATCCTCCTGCCTCTCCCTCTGCCTTCTGTGCTCTAGAATTACAGGTGTGCACCCCCAGGCTGCCATTGGATGAAATTCAAATGAAGAAAAGGGCTTCATGTTTTCAGGTCCTCAGAATCCTGCTTTGCTTCTCAGTGGCTGCCATGTACCTCGCAGGGGCTGGGGGCACTTCAGCTTTCATCTCCAGGTCACAGTCCATCAGTGAAGGAACTCATCACAGGAACCACGGAAGAGAGCCACTTTCTGATTTGCTGCCTCTCTGGCACAGCCATCTTCTTTATACTGCCCAGGCCTGCCTGCCTAGGAATGGCATTGGCCACAGTGGGCTGGGTCTGTCCACATCAATCCTCAATCCAGACACTTCCCTACAGACATAGGGACAGGCCAGTCAAAGGAGGAAATTCCCCAACTGCAGTTCCCGCTTCCCAAGTGACTCTGGGTTATGTCAATTCACAATAAAACCAATCAGGCCACTCACAAGCCACACCCGCACACCTCCAGGGCCTCTCCCTGAGATTCCCCACTTTTTAGAGCAAGTTCTCTTCCCTAGTGCTGCACATTCACGCCTCTTTTCAGTTCGCACTTCCTCCTGGCTCCTGGGCTGTCTTGGGTCAGGTGCTGGTTCTCCTGCCCAGGGGTCTCCTGGACGCCCATATGGACCAGGTTGCTGGCATCTTCTAGCAAGGACAAACCACTAGCACAGTCTCAGCTTGGCCCTTACAGCTGGCAATGAACAAGCTGGTAATTGGCCCCTTCTATCCAGGGCTGGCAGTATTCTCCCAGGCTATACAGGCCCTGGGCTTCCTCAGGTCAGCAACAACACACAGTCAGCCAAGTTCCATTCTGCAGGAGTGAGGGACACCAGATAGGGCAGAGCATGGAGAGCTTTGCACAGGCTGGGAGACCGTGAGGCCTAGTCGCCCCTTCTCTGACAGTCCACTGCAGTCTGGCCTCCCTCGGCTTTGTAGGAGTGGAAGGGGAATCAAAGAAAGTATGGCTCCTTGTATTTGCTGGTATGCTGGGATGGAGCCAAGAGGGACCAGGAGTTCTACAGGGAATAGAAATCCAAACCAGAGGGACTGAAGCACATTAAGTTGCCCAAAACCTTCTAAAATAAATTCAATACAGGCTGTACTACAGACCAGTTAAATCAGGATCGTAGAGGCAGGCTTCGGCAGCATTTCAAACTCTATGTAGGTGAGTTCTACTAGACAGTCAGCGGCAGCACGGCTGGGCTAGGAGGCCTGTTTGAACCAGTCCTATCTGGATCTGGCAGACAGTAAGGATCTACCTTCCCCTAAAATGCTGCCGTGGTGTGAATTTGATTTATCTCCACCAAAACTCATTGTTCTAACTTGCTTCTATTGCTGGGATAAAACACTCTGATCAAAACCAACTTTCAGAGGAAGAGTTTATTTGGCTTACATGTCCCAGTCACGATTCATGGTTGAGGGAAGCCAGGCTAAGAACTCAAGATGGAACCTGAAGATAGGAGCTGAAGCAGAGACCGTGGAGGAGCGCTGCTCACTGGCTTCCTCCTCTGGCTTGTACTCGACCTGCTTTCCTATACAACCCAGGGCCACCTGCCCAGGAGCGACAGCATCCACAGTGGGCTGAGCCCGCTCACATCTTTCAACAGTTAAGAAAATGCCTCACAGATATGCCCACAAGCTAGTCCCATAGAGGAAATTTCTCAAATGAAGTTCCGCGTGTCCACGTGTGTCAAGTGGACAGCTGGAGCTATCCAGCACACTGGCGCTGAGGTTTCATTCCTCAATGCATTAGTCTTGGGAAGTGGGGACTACTGGAAGGTGTCTGGATCACAGAGCCAGGACCCTCAGGAATGCATTCAGGCCCTCTGGGGAGGGAGCTCTAGCGTTACTGGTTTAGTTATCTCAAAGGGAGATTGATGTAAGATAAAAGAATCCCTTATGTTCAGGTTCTTCCACACAGGCCCTGCATCCTCTGTGAAATGCCCAAAGCAGCAGCAAGGTCCTCGCCAGAATGCCATAAAAGCTGAACCCTCACCAAAGTTGTGAGCCACAAAAGCATTTCTGATCCCGTCCCAGGTCCTCTGTTATAGCAATAGAAAATGGATTGTGCTGGTTGATTTTAGTCAACTTGAAACAAACTAGAGACACCTGCGAAGGGGGAACCTCAGTTGAGGAATTTTCTCTATCATATTGGTCTATGGTCATGTCTTGGGCTTTTTGTTGTTGTTTGAAATAGGATCTCCCTATAGCCCCAGCTGGCCTGGAACTCACTATGTGGAACCAGGCTGGACTTGACGTCACATATATCCACCTGCCTCTGTTTCCTGAGTGCTGGGATTAAAATCCTGAGCCACCATGCCCAGCATGGCATTTTGTTGATTGTTGGGGCCAGGCCCACTGTGGGTGGTACCACCCTTAGGCAGTGGTCCTGGGTGGTATAAGAAAGCAGGCTGAGCACAAACCAGAGGAACAAACCAGTGAGCAGTGTTCCTCCACGGTCTCTGCTTCAGCTTCTGCCTCCAGATTCCTGCCTTGAGCTCCAACCCTGGCTTCCATCAATGATCGCCTGTAAGCTACAAGATGAAATAAACCCTTTCCCCCTCAAGGTGTTTTGCTCAGCGTCTTATCACAGTAAAAGGAAACTAAACCAGAAGATGGGTTAAGACACCTGTGTCTGTAAAGGAACTAACCATCTCCAGGCCCTAGAACCTAATAGGAACACCAATGCAGAAATAAGGGGACAAATCTGTGTTTTAACAAGTACCAAAAAGCCCGGGTGCTTATAAGACCCATGCGCACCCTTTATAGATGGAAAATTCAAGGCCCAAGGAGGAACAGAGATTCCCACCAACTAGAATCCAGGCTGAGAAGCCATAGAAGTCTATCTTGGCTGACTTAGTTATGATCTCGTTTGCGTTCTTTATAAATTTATGTGTATACGAAGAGAGGTGACACAGACTATCATACCACTGTCAGGAAGCATCATCAACACATCCTAATGTTCTCCCCATAAATGCTATTCATGGGGTTGGAGAGATGGCTCAGTAGATAAGAGCACTGACTTGCTCTTGCAGAGGAATGGGTTCAATTCCCAGCACCCACACTGCAGCTAACAACCATCTGTAACTGCAGTTCCAGGTGAATCCAATGCCCTCTTCTGACCTCCTCAGGCATTGCATGGCACTGGTACATTTACATACATGCAGACAATACACTCATACAATTAAAAAAAAGAAACAAAACACAATCCATGCCAGGTCCTATGATTGAATATGGGCTGAATTCTTGGCAAAGATAAATTTGCCTACAAGTACTCATTGAATATCTACTGCATCAAGAATTCCCCCAGCATCCATTTGGGGGATTCGTCAGTGGATAAAGGAGAGAAAGAAAAGCAAATCCATGTCCTCATGATATTGTACTCGTGGAGACAGGGCAGGATACTGCCCCATAAGGACTTTTTCTAAGCTGCTGGATGATTCTACCTGCGTCCTAGTTTGCTTCTCCATTGCTGTGACAAAACACTCTGACCAATACCAACTTGGGGAGAAAAGGGTTTATTTCAATCACATCTCCTGGGTGGCACATTTCATCACTAAGAGAGACCAAGAACCTGATGGCAGGAGCCAGCACACAAGGCCTTGGAGGATCACTGCTTACTGGCTTGCTCCCTGGCCCATGCTCAACCTGCTTTCTTATACAATACAGAACAGCCTGCCCAGGGATGGCACCACCCACAGTGGGGTGGGTCCTCCCATATCACTCAACAAGAAAATACCCCAGAGGCCAGTCCCATGAAGGTAATTCCCCAACTGAAACTCCTTGAACCCAGGTGTGGTAAGTTGACACTAAAGCTATCCAGCACAACCTGCATTCTGGGCAGGTCTATCCCTCTAGTTACTCAGACACCTGAGAGCATGCTTTACTAAACTCCAAGGCGTCACTCAGTTGAATCAACACTAACCACCATTGTGACTCCAATTCTTCCCTGTAGAGCCGGTATTCTTCCCAGTTTTCCTCTTTGGAGCGTGATCAGATGGTCAGAACTGTTCCCCAAGTGTGCAGGCCTCACACCTGCCCTGAATCTCTCAGAGTGTGTGGTCCACAGTAGATGCTTTCTCAGTCCACTGGGTAACAGGACCTGGCTCCTCTCCTCCAGTCCACACTAAATAACTGCTCACATGCAAGGGCCTCCCCCAGGGAAAGGGATGAGTGATGGTGATCCCAGGGCCTCCTCCAGCTATCTGCTAGCTGACTCCCCGCCTTGGCCACCTTTATCTCCACTTCCTGCCTCTGGAAAGCCCTCCCCCACTTGCCACTTCTGCATGGCAAAGTCCAGAGAATAGGGAAGGCCCCTCGTGGCATGTCACGTGTTCACCCGCTGCCCTTTTCTGCTCACATCTATTAGCTCTCCCTGTGGGCACCAAGCCTTCACCTTGCTTGGGGAGTCAGTCCAGTATGCTTCTGTGTGTCTCACTCCATCCACCGCCCCCCTCCTACACACACATACTCAAGCTCAGCCTATTGACAAATCCTCACCATGGCCACAGTGATTAGTCTAGGACTGGACACTAAACCAAAGTCCATCCAATCAGAGTGGATCCAGAGAAGTCTGCATTTCCAGTGGGAGGAACCTTTCCTCCACTGGGGCCTCCTTTGGCTAATGTCAACCCGGCATTTCTGCGGCAGATGGCTCAGCATGGGAACACTTATCACTAAGCCTGATGACCTGAGTTCAATCCCCAGAGCCTTCATAATCGAGGGAGGGAATAGGTTCCCACAGGCTGTCCTTTGACCTGGTCCATGTGCTCCCCTATCATAAGAAAGGAAAGAAGAAAGAAAGAGGGAGGGAGAGAAAGAGAGAGGGAGCGAAGAAGGAAGGAGGGATGGGAGGGAGGGAGGGAGGGAGGGAGGGAGGGAGAGAACAAAGAAAAACAGGTTTCAAAACAAAATAAAATCCCTCTTCACTCTCAAGAGCAGAGGACATATTCAAGGGAGCCAAACAGACTTTGCTGGCAATTATCTCAGTTGCTATTAGTACCATTTACAATTAGAGAAGTTGCCAGGCATAGGGACATGTTTGTAATCCTAGCACTAGGGAGGCTGAGGAAAGAGGACTGTGAGTTTGATGTCAGCCTAGTCTACATCATGAATTCTGACCAGCCTCGGCTACATACTGAGACCAGGTCTCAAAAACAAAAAAAGACATGTAGTGCCAGAAAGATGGCTCAGTGCTACCAAGCTCACAGCCTGAGTTCAGTCCCAAGGATTTACATGGTACAAAAGAAGAACTGATCCCCTAAGGTTGAACTCTGACCTCCACATGTACACCATGCTTCAGGCACACACTAAATAAATAAATAACAAATTTAAAGACATACCCCATAATTTAAAATCACTTGTATGCGTATAAGCTGATTGATTTTAATGGGAATTTAATGGCATAATTCAAAGGCGAGCCAGCCTCCTCTCTATCCTCCCTTGGGTGCAAGTGATGGGAAACTGACTTCAGCTTGCTGATGGGTGCTCATCCTACTATAGAAAGAACTAAGTAGCCCTAACCTGAGGATAGGCTGGATGCAGGGATTACAACATGGGGCTGTGTGGAGCTTTCTCTCTGCTGACAGGATTCTTCTTTGTACTGCTGATTGGTGCTGTGTGTGGTTGGAGCTTGACCTGAGGCAGTTCCCTTGCTCAGAGGCAGAGAGAGCCAAATTCTAGTTACAGAAATCCTGGGGAAGAATTCTGATTGAGGGGATTGGAGACATGGCTCAGCAGTTAAGAGCACTAGGTGCTCCCAGCATCCACATGGTGGTTAATGACTGTCTGAAACTCCAGTTCCAGGGGACCTGATGCCCTCTTCTGGCCTCCGTGGACACTGCACGCATGAGTTACATACATGCAGGCAAACACTCATACACATATAAATAAATAAATAAATAAATAAATAAATAAATAAATAAATAAATAAATAAAATTTTAAAAGAATTCTGATTGATTCAGACTGGTCACATGTGTACTTGTGTTGCTAAGGCCAGAATCTGTTATCGCCATCAGGAAGACTGATGCAGAAGTGGCCTCCAGGGGAGCCCAGCAGACAGTCTTAAAGTTGTTGCCCCAGGGGATGGAGAGATGGCTCAGCGGTTAAGAGTGCAGTGCACACTGCTTTTCCAGGAGGCCAGGGTTTGGTATCCGTCATCCATGGCAAGCAGTTCATAACTGTCAGTAACTCCAATTCCAGGTGATCTGATGCCCTCTTCTGGCCTCCACAGGCACTGCAATCATTTGCACACAGATACACACATACACATAAACAATAAAATAAATCTTTTTTTTTTTTAAGTCGTGGCATATGCCTTTAATCCAGCCCTCAGGAGGCAAAGGCAGGCAGATCTCTGTGAGATCAAGACCAGCTTGGTCTACATGACCAGTCCCAGGTCAGCTGGGACTACAGGAAGCCCCTGTCTCATGCCCCTTCCCAAAGTTGTGGCCCAGCAGTTATATTGTCCTAAATAGGAAAAAAGCATTCTAGTGGAGGAAGGAAACTTTCTTCCCACTGAAAGTGCAGATGTTCCAGGATCCGCTCTGACTGGTGGGTGGGCTGGGAGGATGGAGTAAGACACTGACAGAAGAGGAGGGGGCTTCCCAAGTAAGATCATGGCACTGTTTCCACAGGGAGGGTGAGTGGATCTCCACTCAGGGAGGAGAGGGGAGAGGAAGAAGCCCAGAGTCGTGGTGCAGATCTGTAGTCACAGGAGCAGGCAGGTCAGAATTCCAGGCCAGGCTAAAGGAAACCATGTGTTAAGTGGGAAGGAAGGAAGGAATCAGGTATGATAGTGCATGCCCTTAATCCCAGCACTCAGGAGGCAGAGGCAGGTGGCTCTCTTTGAGTTCAAGGCCAGCCTGGTCTACATAGAGAATTCCAAGCTAGCTGAGGCTACAGGGAGACCTTGTCTCAAAAAAGACCAAAAATAGGTAAATAAATGGTAGGGGGGGGGGTAATGAACGAAGGAAGGAGAGGTGGAGCAAGGGCAGGAAAGAATGGAGGAGAGAGGAGCAGAGGAGAAAGGGCAGCCATAGAAACCTAGTGCTGTGCTGTCCGCAGCACAGTCAGCCTGGTGTCTAATCACAGAACAGTGCCCAAGACATGCAGTGTCCTGAATCTCTGAATTGGGTTCCAAGTGAAAATCTTCCTGCCAGGCAGAGGGGCTGACCCGTCCTCTGTAGGAGAAGGGTGGGAAGCTTCAAGTGAAGGCTGGCTTGCTTTTGAATTATGCACGGTGGAATGTCGTGGTGGCTTTGATGGTGTTTAATTAAATATTTGGCACATTTAATTAATTAAATATTTAAACATTAAATACAGAATCGGATGTGACTTGGTGGACATTATATCTCAATAGCCATTAGTCATTCTACAGCCCCATGAAATGAAGCTCTGCAGTCTCTAGGCCTCCATTCCCATCATGCAGAAGGGCTCAGGAGACACTGGTGACCATGGTGAATTAACGGCCCCTCCCTGGCTGCCTGAGCTCTGCTGTTTCGCAGTGTCCTGCATCACTGGTGTGTGTGTGCGGGGGGCTCTCCTGTTAGGTTTCAGCATCTGGTTACCGAAGGATGGAATAGGCCTGGAGCCCCAAACTGCACCTGCCCCACATATACACCTGCCGCCTTGTCTTGTTAAAACAACGCAGATGCCCCCATTCATAACCTTGGCACACTCTTTCTTGCTTGAGTGCCACATTGCTGCCCTTGACCTGCTTGTAAGGTGTGACTGAAAGGAAACCCCCCAGCACTTGCAGGACTCAGGACTGACAGACACCTTGGCAATTCCTCCAGAATTCACAAGCATCTATGAAAAGGGGCTGACTTGCAGCTTCCTGACAAGATAAGCTTCCTGATACCAGGTGCTAACTCTCTCCTCTGAACATCAATCGGATGTGATGGGGAGCCCCTCCACATAAAAGGGCCTACTGGGCAGCTAGGCTTTGCTAGTTTCCTCACAACCGACCTGGGGGGACTAGTGCCTAAGACGAGTGGGCTAGTCTCCTCATCTCACTGGGGAGGCTAGCCCTGGCTAACTTCCTCATTTCCCGAGACCTGGGGGACACCAGCATGGTCCCGCAAGATGAGTGGGCCAGTTTCCTCACTCTCGACCTGAGGAACTGGCCCATCCCTTGAACACACTGCTATGCCTGTGAGGTGTGGTGGGCTCATGAACACCCACAAAAAGGTGGTACTGTCTCAAGTAGGGGGACACACTCCTCCAATGACCCGGCATGAAGTGTGACCTGCTGCTCCCTTTCCCCTAGTGCCCCGAGGATACTGTCCTCACCAAAGCCGCAAAGCTAGGAGTAATGGACAGGTGCCTGCACACACCCTCCTTTTGGATGCCAACCGGCTATGCTTGGGGCTGGAGGAGGTGCGCATGCTCCGTGGGAAACTCCAGTGTGAGCATGGGTAGGGAGATGATGAGATGTCAGGCAGCCAGTGACCTTTCCAAAGAGCAGAGAGATAGTCCCTCAAAACAGAGTCCAGACTTCCCTCAGGCTGCCCTGGCTTGCTGCCCCCAGCTCCAAGCACCCTTCTGATTCCTTTGCACCTCCTCCTCCAGGATGCAGACGCATCAGGTTGTTAACTCTTGAAAGCTCGAGGATCCGTGTCCCTTCTCTATCCTAAGGCCATTTATAGTCTTTCAGGAGTCACTTATGATGTTGCATCCTCTTGGAAGCCCACCTGAATTTAGCATTGAGCCTAGGGTGGGCAGACAGTCCCGGGCAGGTGACAGCCAACTGGCTACTAAGATGCTCCATCTAGATTAGGCACATCAGGGCCTGGAAGCCAGGAGCCACCTCCAGAGATCAGTGGAGACTTGTGGCATGTGACTGAAAACAAGGTGGACCCTGGGGTGGAAAAGGATGGTGGCCCAGAGGAAAGCTCAGAACTGCCACCTACTGGCCACTGTGAGGAATTGCTGAGATTGGTCAAGGCCTGAGGGATGTTGGAACTATTCGCACTCCTATGCAGGGTCCTGCCCTACACGGTTGGGGGAAACCCAACTACTCTGAGGCTTCCAGAAGATTCTTTAGAAGTCGGGTGGCGAGGGAGCTAAAACAAGGTTACAAAACCAGTATCGACTTAAAACGAATTTAACAGCTTTTACACCAAAAGGAAGGCTTTAATCAAACAGCATCCGCTCGTGGCAGTCCAGGTGCTCTGGGAGGCCAGCCGCATCTCGTGTCGGATGATCACCAGCATCTCTTCGATGTCTTCCTCTGTGTGACTCCATTGAGAACCCAGAAGCCTGGGGCAAGTTGCTCACATGCGCCTAATTGGCGGAGAAAACTCAGGTCCAGAGCAGGCAGAGGCAGGCACACAGGGGTCTTGGCCTGGCAGTGACCTTCCAGGCTTGACTCTGCCACCTCCCCAGGCGCCCCACCACCCAGCCTCACTTCCCTTTATAAATATGCATGGAGCCCGAGATGTGGGGGCGGGCTCTTTTTTCGAGGGAAAATTAAGCACAATGACAAACTTAGTTATTCATGCAAACCATCGGCCTGTTCCCCTGATTATGCAGGACCCAAACTGTGAGTATTGAGTATCTGCGCTCATCAAAGGCGCCGTCGGGCTGCACGCCCAGGCCGGGCCCACCTCGCCTCCGCCTTTGTACCGGCCGCCTCCCTCTGACTGCACGCTCCGACGCAGAGACCCCTCCAAGCTCTGTTTTAAAGGATTAATTAACCTTGTGAGATTGGCGGAGGAAACTCCACCTGGCTATCTGTTTATGAAAGCAGCCGCTCACCAGAGTATTTTAAGCACACAGTGCAGACCATATGGTATTTCAAAGAACAGAAGTTGAAAGGACGGTACATATTTATTCCTTCCACAGAGAGCATTAAAGGGTTTAAGTATTTTATTAAAGCCTATATGTGCAGGCATGTGTGCGCGCGCGTCTGTGTGTGTGTGTGTGTGTGTGTGTGTGTGCGCATGTGTGTGCGCGTGTGAAGCAAACGGAAATATACTTGACGCATGGAAAAAATAAATTACACAGATTTATTTTCATCTCTTTGCCAGCCCACCCCATAGCAACAGTGAAAACTCGGTCGATGTAAACTAGAGAAAACAAGAAATATTTTATCAAGTCGTTTCAACTCATGGCTACTGCCAATTTTCCCCTTCCTTTCCTTTTTTTTTTTTTTTTTTTTTAAGCACTGAAAAAAAAAAAAACTAAAATCATCTCAAGTCTAGGACCACTGGCCCTTAACACAGCACTTGTCTGGTAGCCCCAATACCTTTTTCTCAAGCAACTAGAGAGTCTAGACAGAGAACTGTACAGAAAACACTCAGAACAGAGTGAGGATACATGCACCAAGATCCACGTTGGAGAGCCTTGGGTCTGGAATGTAAGAAAGTCTGTGCCTTTTGCCCCAGTGCACTCTCAAGGTAGAGTCCTGACGTCATCCTTGAGGAACCAAGCTCCCTTTCTGAACAAACGATTGAGTTGGATTACCACCATTCCTAAACACAGCAGTCACTATGACAATTTCTGTCCTATCAGGGCTCTGCATCCTCCCAGAAAGAGGTTTTGGTTAGTTACTTTTGCATCTCTCTGACAAAACACTCAGAAACAACTTGAGGGAGGTTTAGTTGGCTCACAGGTCAGAGGGTCTCGGTCTATCATGGTGGATGGAGACCATGGTTGTGGGAGCGTGAGGTAGCATCTCTTTACATTGTGCTGGACCAGGAAACTGAAAGAACTGCAAAAGAACTGGGCGTGGGGTATCGCCCTCAGAGGAGGCCCAAGGCTTAAAATACCCGCAACCAGCTAGGGACCAAGCATTCAGAAGATGAGTTGGTGGGAGCCGTTCAGATTCAAACAGTAACAGTAATAAAGGGATTGGATTCGACTTCAACTGTTCACTGACTTGACTGTCCTTTCTTGACTTCCCCCAAGTCTGACCCATCTGGAGAAAACAAAACTGAATACCACCACTCTCCCCTTCCCAACCGGGACTCTATCTGCAGTTCCCAAACTCTCCAGGCGAGGGAGCAGCGAGTCTTGGTCCTGACAGAGGAAGAACTTCGTGGGCAGGGTCCTGAAAAGCAGTTTAGGGGTTTGAAGACTCCCAGAAGATGGCGTCTTGATGCACAGCTCCAAGCAGCGTTTATGACCTCATAGGCTCGTTGAAAGCACACAACACTGGTGTCAGAGAACAGTCTTGTAAATCCTACAAACCTCTCCTATCCTCCGACTTTACCTGTGAACACACAGGACCAAGAAGATAATTACTTTTCAGGCAGCCTCTCTCCAGCAGTCGACACTTGACTTCTACTACGTGACTTTTCAGGGGGGAAAATTTGTTTGAGGTGCGAGATACTGGTGGGAAAACGGAGTTTTCTCTGCTTCAACTGAACATCATCCTCCATTTATAAGTTTTCCCGGGCTTTGCACCCCGTTCAGTTGATTCCGATTTCAGCTCAGTCACTTTTCTTTTTCCTCGTTTGTTTGGTTTTTATTCAAGCAGGGGCCTCACTCTCTAGGACAAGCTGGTCTCTAACTCGAGATCCTCCTGACTCAGCCGTCCAAGCACTGGAATTACAGCATGGCGGTTTCAGGCCTGACTCCCAGGTCAGCTATTCGCTAGGCCAGGAGCAAAGCAGGTCCTCCGGGGCATGGAACCAGACAAGTCAGACAAATTCTTCCCATGCCAGTGTCACGTGACTCTGTTGGTCTCTGAAATGCAGGACTATCAGGCTGATAGGAAATTCAAAGTGTGTGAGCTGAGCCCTGGGTGGTAGAGTTAAGCATTGCCAAGAATGTGGGCTTGGTGGCCCACACCTGTAATCCCAACAGGGACTAGAAAGATGGCTCAGCAGTCAAGAACACTGGCTGCTCTGACAGAGGATCTGGGTTCAGTTCCCACATCCACGTGGTGACTAACAACCATCCATAACTCCAATTCCAGGGAATCTGATGTCCTCTTCTGACCTCCAAGGGCATTGCATGATACGGGTGTGTGCTTACATATGTGCAGGCAATAAATTCATACACATAAAAAATATAAATAATATACAAAACATTTTAAAAGCCAGGGCAGAGGAATCAATGCTCTCCAAACTCGAGTCTATGACATCTTATCACAACATGGAGAAAATCTAGGCATAGGAAAATATAACCCAATTCTAGAGAAAGACAATTCACTGATTAAGATACAAAGCTAGAGCTGGAGAGATGGCTCAACAGTTAAGAGCACTGGCTGTTCCTAAAGAGGACACAGGTTTGAGTCCCGGCACCCACATGTCAGCTAACAACCATCTGTAACTCCAGTTTCAGGGAATCTGATGCTCTTTTCTCACCTCCAAGGGCATTGCACAACTTGGGTGCACTTACATACATGCAGGCAATACGCTCATGCACATAAAATAATAAATAAAATATCTTTAAAGGGGCTGGAGAGATGGCTCAGTGGTTAAGAGCCCTGGGCTGCTCTTGCAGAGGACCTGGATTGGATTCCCAGCCACCCACATGGTGGCTCACAGTCATCCTTAACTCCAGTTCTAGGGGGTTTGACACCCTCTTCTGACCTCCACAGGCACTGCATGACACTGGTACACTTACCCACATGCAAGTAATACATTTATACACCTAAAGTAAGAACTAAAACTATATTTTTTAGTATTTTTGCATTTAAATAAAATACAAAGTCACTACCCTGGCTTATGTAGTGAATTCCAAGCCAGCTGGGGCTAAGGGAAACCCTGTCTCCAAAATAAAAAAATACAAAGTCACCTTGGTTATGAAATCAGTCATTAATAATTTAAAAAGTCATTACAGGTTGAATATTCCTATCTAAAGTACTGTAGACCAGAAGTGTTTTCGAGTTTTAGATTTTAAAAATTATTTATTTATTGTGATCGGGTCATTTTGTAACACTGGCCATTTGAATCAGGACATCTGGGATAGGAGATCCATCGGCAACTGCAAAACAAAGGGAATTCCTTACATTTATAGACTTTAGAAGAGGAGTATCTGAGCTTAGCAGATTAGGGAGGATATTAGATAAGATACAAGTCATGACTGATTGTCTTTACAGGGACAGCCTCAGTTATCTAACATCCCAGCCCTTTTCTTATATATAAAAAGAAAAGAGTTCGTGGAACAGGGGTTAGACAGTGAGGCCCAAGGGGTTTATAGTCATCAATTTAAATTCTGAAATTGGGGCATCGTGGGGCTAGAGTCAAGCTCCCCTCCCTCTTTATCCAGTGGATCAGTTGGTGATCTTGAGCCGGGGCTGATATCTGTTCCCAGGTCTCTCCAAGACCTACTCCTCTGCGATGGGATCAAGAGTTGAACTCGGGCTGGAGAGATGGCTCAGTGGTTAAGAGAACTGACTGCTCTTACAAAGGACCCAGGATCAATTCCCAGCACTCACGCCCCACATAACATAACAACTGCCTGTAATTCCAGTTCCAGGGCATCCAATGCCCTGATCCATGAGTAGTGAATGCATGTGGTGCACTTACATGCAGGCAAAACACTCATACACATACAGTAAAAATAAATACGGAGCTGGAGAGATGGCTCAGTGGCTAAGAGCACTTGCTGCTCTTTCAGGGGACCTGAGTCCAGTTCCCGGCGTCCATTTCAAGGGGGTCACAACTGCAGATAATTCCAAGTTCAGGAGATCTGATCCCCTCTTCTGGGTTCCAAAGGCACTTGCATACATTAATTAGTGAAATTTTCAATTAATTTAATTAAATTTCATAACATGAATGAAGTTTTAAAGAGTTGAACTCATAAAGGGTAGGAGGAGGATCAGTGAAGGATTTAGAGTGTGAATATGTTCAAAAAATTAATAAAATATTATATTTCTAAAGATCTGAACTCAAGGCTGGAGAGATGGCTCAGCAGTTAAGAACACCGGCTGTTCTTACAGAAGACCTGAGTTCAAATCCCACATGGCAGTTAACTGCCCGTAATTCCAATTCCAGGGGATCCAGTGCCTTCTTCTGTCCTGTCCTCTTCAGGCATTGCATGACACAACTGCATCCATATACAGCAGGCAACACAGGCATGCACATAAAATTAAAATAATAAATACATTTTAAAGAATTGGACTCCTGTCTGATATAAGTGTGGGGTGATGGTGTCTGTGCAGTCTGTGAGCTTTGATTCTGAAAAAAATTGAAGTGAAGCCTAATAGTTTCCTGGAAGTTTGGGATGAGAGGAGGACCAGGTGGGGCCCTGAGCACAGAGGCTGCATTAGGGATTCAGATCAGATTTTTAAGTAGATCCAGTCTCCTAGGTGACTCAACACAGGATGAAAACAAACGATATTCAGTTGTAACCTGGAAAACTCAAAGATGCCACCTGCAGTTCCTCTGACCATCTTTCAGCTTCTGGGACCTCATTTTCCAAGTTCTCGAGCCTCAAGATTGGGCACCACATGCTCTGAGTAACAGTCTTTGCCCATTCTGTAGAGAGATTCGCTGAGACACATTTCATGTCCTTAAACAACACTGGCCACTCAGAACAGGAGAAGCCAGGAGGGGCGATCCAGTGCCGACCTAATATCTTAGAATATCAACATGCATAATGAGATTTCTTGGAGTCACGACTTAAGTCCGACACATCTATGTATTATATACACCTTTGACATATTGCCAGAAGTAATAACATACAATAGATTTAGTGCTCCTGTGTTATGTGAGTTCAGGGGTAGAATTTAACTCTTGTTATATCATGTAGGAGCTCCGAAATTTTGGATTTCAAGGCTATAAATGTGGCCCAGTGATAAAATACTTGCCTAGCATTTATAAAGCCTTAGATTTTGATCCAGAACTAAAAAGAAAAAAAAAATTAATTTTAGAGCATTTCAGAGGAGGTATATATACTCAACCTGTGTACATATGTTTATGATTGTGGAGGAGAACCTCATCTTAATCAATGAAGAGATTAATATTCTAAGAAAGATAGAAACCAGGAAGCTTAAAGCATGATGTCACCTCCCCCTGGTATCCAGGGGTTATAGCTCGATGTCTGCACCTGCAGGCATTGGCTTCAGAGAAAGTCAGGTCTCCATCTGGGTCAGGGCTGCCAGCCCACACTGGCCCCTCATCATGTTCCTGCAGAGCAGGAGACCGTGAAGGCTACAGGTCCTCTCTTGACAAACATCTCTACAAGGTCAGGCAAATATGAGTAGAGGCAGGCATCAGACAGTCTCATTAATTGGGTTGGCACGGGAGAAAGTGACGCTGCCCACAAAACGTGGAACCAAAGAAGCCACCAGCATTTTCTCCACTGGCACCCACCCCACACATCTCGACTCTGCGGTAATCCTGCAACAAGGACATGGGGCACTTCCTCGAGAGTGAATCTTTCAGTAAGTAGGTCAAAGCCCAAGATTCTGGGAAACTCCGATCTTCAAGAACTTTGTCTTTTGTCTAAGAACTGCTGTTTGGTTTTGTTTCCATAATTTTTTTTTATTTTATCATTTGAAGGCTTTGCTCCCTGACCATATTACTGTGCAAGCATGGGATCCTGCGTTCAATCCCTGGAACCCTCACAAAAGTGGAAGAGAACCAATCCTCTGGCCTTTACATGCTCATGGCAACATGCACACGAACACACATGGTGATACTAAAGAAGTCATTTTTCACAATAAAAGCACTTTTAAGCCAGGAGTGAGACCGAATAGGAATGAGTTCACAGGTCACACCGGGCTGGGGGACATTTTAATCATGACCATTTATGGTGAGTAAATGGAAAATCTTTACAGCAGTTAGGGAAAAAAAAAAAAACCCTACATGTTACATATAGAAAAAAAAGGAGTCAGCACTGGCTTCCTGTCAGACACGATGAGGGAAGAAAAATAATCAACTAGAACTCTATACCCATTAAAATCAATTAAAAAATTAATTTAAGTTGTCACTTAAACCAGAGAGAAAGAGAGACAGAGACAGAGACAGAGATAGGACAGAGAGCAAGTTGGTAAGAAAACCAATACAAACAACCAGACAGTACATTTCAACTCAAACCAATTGGCAATCACACTAAATGTGAGCAATCCAAAATCTCTAGCTGAACAGCAAAGACTGGACCAACCACATGGTTCAGTGGGAAAAGGTGCTTGTTGTGTAACCTGATGACTTGAGTTTAATTCTCCAGAACCCACATGGTAGAAAGAAGTGTAATTTGCATTTTTTAAAGAAAATTTAAAGTTAAACAGACTGAATAAAAAACAATCAAAATAAATGTTGATGTATAAAAAGTATCAGTCATAGTTTTTTTAAAAGCACAAGGTCAGGGAGAGATGGAGAGATGGCTCAGTGGTTAAGAGTACTGGCTGCTCTTGCAGAGGACCTAGCTTTGCATCCTAGCACCCACACGGCAGCTAACCAATGTCCTAACTCTAGTTCTAGCGATTCTGACACTCTCTTCTGATCTCCTCAGGCACTGCATGACGTGGGTGCACTTATACATATGCAGGCAATACACTCATACACATAAAATAAAGATAATAAATAAAATATTTATTTTTAAAAAAGCATAAGGTCAGAGTCAGGGGTTATCTTAGAGGCACGGCACCTGCCTGGTGTGTACAAGGCTTTAATCCTCATCACCATACAAGGAAAAACATGTGATCAAGAAGATAGAAAATGGTGAATGTATAAATCTGTTAAGAGAACTTCCAACTACTTCTAACAAAGATTGAAATTAAAGAAAAGATGGAAAACTCTAGAATTATGGTTTTAAAAAGATTTCAAAACTCCTTTCTCAGGAACTGACAGGATGAGCAGAAAAGAAGTACACACAAGATGAAGAAAGTCATCAGACTACCTGAACAGTGATTTTCCAGAAAACGGCAGTCCATAATAATATCAAACCTGTGTCTTTCATTGCTAAAGGTATGCTCAGTAAGGCAGACAATGTGGGATGCCATGTAACAAGAAAGCATTGAAATTAAGAAAGCAATATACTCATCGGCCACTAGGAAACTTAGAACCAGTTTCAAAAACCTGTCTAGAAAATCTTCAAATTAAACAGACTAATATATCAAAATAAAATCATAAATGATGTAAAAATAGATGTTGACTTGAAGTAAAAAGTAAACAAGGGACTGGAAAAGATAGCTCAGTGGTTAAGAGCACTGACTGCTCTTGCAGAGGACCTGGGTTCAGTTCCCAGCACCCACATGGCAGCTAACAATCATCTGTAACTCCAGCTCCAGGGGATCTTCTAGCCACTACAATAGAGCACTTACATACATGCAGGCAAAACACACATACACATAAAACTTAAAAAAGAAAACAAAACTCATGAAAATTTGTGGAGTGCTGCTAAATCTGTAAAAGAATTTACAGATCTTCTTAAACTGCATGAAGATATGTGTGTAAGTTTTATGTGAGTGTGTCTGTGTGTTACGTCTGTGTCTCTGTGTCTGTGTGGTGTGTCCGTGTGATACATATGCCTGTGTGTGATACGGGTGTGTGTGATGTGTGTATCTGTATGTGATGAGAGTCTATGTACGGGGTGTGCGTATGATGTCTGTGTAATGTGTATGATGTCTCTGGATACAGTGTGTGTCTATGTGTGCAGTGCATGTCTGTCGGGGAGTATGTGCACATTTTCTCCTTTGGTAAACAGTCTACCTTTTCATAAAAGGAAGGTCTCCTTTCTTTTAATGCCTTTGCAAATTCCTTGTTCCTAGTTATAGTCTCTTGTTCATTCAAAACATGAAAACTGTGCCTTGGTTCATGATGCATGCCTTTAATCCCAGCACCCGGGAGACAGAGGCAGGCAAATCTCTGTGAGTTCAAAGTCTGCCTGGTCTACATAGCAAATTCCATGTGAACTAGGGTACAGGGAGATCCTGTCTCAAAAGGACCAAAAAAAAAAAAAAGACTAAGACTAAGTCTAATAATATACAGAGAACATAATAAAATACACATGGGCATGAAAGTGGCCGTGGATTGTTTCTGACAGGGGTTCAAAAAGCCAAAGGGAGACTGGGTCAAGAAGCAGCCGGAAGACTCACTGAGGTTGGAGGCAATCAGCTTTCCAACCGGTGGCTCCAGCCAGGACTGTCATTCACCCTGGGCCCCTGATATCAGCCTTTCAACCAGAATACTGGCGCATTTAATTGGTGTTGCAGCTGGACAGTAATCCTTCAGGAATGGTCTTGTCTGACCCCCTTATCGGCCTTCCTACCTGAGTCAGTCTGCCCTTTGGGGACGTGTTGCATCTTTTTCATCTTTATTAGCTCTTATGTATGCAAAATGATGTTTTTGTTGTGATTGGAGTGGGAGGACCTAGAGACCCCTGGATGGTAAAAAGAGTTCTCTCTGGGTTCCTTTTTAGGTGGCTTTAGTGTTTACATTTTATATTTAACAAATATTCTCTATTCTCTTTAAAAATAAATTTCCAGTACTGAGGAGATAATTCAGTTTGTAAAGTGCTTTCCCTGAAAACCTGAGAACCTGAGTTTGATCTTTGGAATTCACCTTAAAAAATAATCAAAAAAATAAGAAGCCTGATGTAGTGGCTCAGGTGTCTTTCAGTGCTTTGACGGTACTGGCAGATTCCTGGGGCTTGCTAGCAAGCCAGCACAGCCTACTGGCAAACTCCAGGCAATTCAAAGACCCTGTTTCGAAAGTGCGGGTGGACAGGCATGTCCTTGATCTAAGCAAGAACTTGGAGGCAGAGGCAGGTGGATCTCTGTGAGTTCAAGGCCAGCCTGTTCTGCACAGCCAAGGCTACATAGTGAGAACATCTCAAAACAACAACAAGAAAGCAAACAAAGGGGATCAGTCCCTGAGGAACACCACAGGTTGTTCTCTGATCTCCATACACACGATTCCATAGGTACTAACTGCATGTTTTGTCATTATTCCCTAAATATTACATATATAATAATTATTGGTATTACATATGATAGCCTAGACACACAGAAGACTGCACATAGGTTACATGCAAACACTATGGTGTTCTTTGTGACATCCTGAACATCCTCAGTAGTCAAGCCCCCAAGGATGCCAAGGAACTTTACAAATAGGGGCAGAGCCAGAGGGCGTCCTTGCCTTTTTTCTTTCTTTTTGAACAAAGAGGTTTGAATTTCAACCTAGAGCTCACAGATGATGAATGTAGTCATTCGTGGACTTGCTAATGTTGGGTAGACTTGAGGAAAGACAAGAGGCAGAGGGATGCCCCATTTGAGGCCTGGACACCTCGGTAGGTGGAGAGCCAACCTTGCAGCGATCAAGTGAGGCACAGATTTGGGAGAAGGGCGTACCGCTTCACACACATTGACCTAGGGGGTCTTGAGAAACATGCACCTTGGAGTCTAGTGATGGTGTGGATAGGTGTATGAGACATTGAAGCAGTGAGTGTGCATAGGTGGATAAAGATTTAGGTGTAAACTGATATTAGCGGTGCAAGACTATAATCCCAACTACTTGGGAAGTGGAGGCGGTAGGATCACAAATTCGAGGTCTGCTTGGGTTTAACGGGGACTACAAGGTTAACCTGGGTCTACAGAGAGACTTGAGGGCCAGCCTGGGCAAACGTAGTCTCTAAAATAAAAGTTTTAAAGAAGGAAGGTCAGGCATGGTGTGCACGCCGTTAATCCCAGGACCAGGAGGCAGAGGCAGACGGATCTCTAGGATTTGGAGGCCAGCCTGTTCTATATAGTGAGTTCCAGGCAGGCCGGGGCTATATAGTGAGATTGTCTAAAAAAGAAAAGCGAGGTTTGTACCTCAGTAATAGAACACATGCATAGCATGCCTGCGTATGAAAGAGAAATTTTTTTAAAGGGGGTTAAAAAAGAAAATATATGCGTACTAGGTCCCAATAGCATTGCAAGGGCCAAAACTGATGAAGCCTGCACCCCACCAATACAGAGGAGCGGGAGAAACAGCAGGATGGGTGGGTGGGTGCTGCGGAAGGAAGGGGAGCCCAGCGAGCTCTGCCCAGGGCGCCCCGAAATGTGGACGTCAGCGTGCCCTTCTGAGCTCTATCTGGTTCCGTCTCCTCACGGCAGGGCCACCACGAAGTTCCCGCACACCTGACCACAGGAGCTCCAGCGGATCAGGTCTGACAGCAGAGGAGCCTCCAGGCGCCTGCGCACTCCCGAGGCCCCGCCCATCCAGGCTCCGCCCCCTCGGCGCCGGCCCGGCCCCGTCCCCTGGCCGCTCCACTGCGGCGCCTGCGCGGGGCTGGCCAGCGGACATCCGGGCACGCTACCCCGCCGTTGCGCAGCTGCAGAGGACGGGGAGGCGGGGCGGGGGCGCGGCCTGCGTGGAGGCGGGGAGAAGGCGAGGCCACGAGTCACGTGGGTAAACACGCCGCACGTGGAGCTCAGGCCCAGCCGGGTGGGCGGGGCGACGGCTCAGGGGAGGAGGCGGGGCGGCGCTGCGCGCGCAGGGAGGTGCAGCCCGGCGGGGGCGGCCAGGCCTTGGCCTGAACTTCAGCAGCTCTGTCCTGCTGCAACGTGACAGCCGTGGCCAGACGAGCCCTTCCCTGCGGGACGGAACAACCCTGTGTAGCAACCCCGGTGGGTGCTCGCCCATTGCGCAGATGAGGTCGAGAAGGCTGCGCCAGGCCGGGCGTGGTGGGGCGGCCTTTAATCCCTGCACTGAGGAGGGAGAGGCAGGCGGGTATCTGAGATCCAGGCTAGCCTGGTCTTCATGGCGAGTTCCAGGCCTGCTGGAGCTACATAATGAGGCTTTGTCTCAAAAAAAGTCTCCGCAAAAAGAAAGAAAAAAGCCTGCCCAATGCCAGACATAGTTACGGTGCATGCTTTTAACCACAGCACTTAGGACACAGAGGCAGGCAGATGTGTGAGTTCAAGGCCAGCCTGATCTACAAAGCAAATTCCAAGCTAGGCAGGGCTATAGGTAGACCCTGTCTCAAAAATATAAATAAATAAATAGCCCTGCCCAAAGCCACGTGGCTGGAAAGCGGTGCCACTGAGATCCGTCCTGGGCAGCAAGGTTCCTGGTGCGTGTTCTGTGGCTCGTGCTGCAGGGGCTCCGGACCATCGCCCGCATCCTGCCCCCTCCCCTTATGGCTGCGTGTGGGCTGGCCCGAGCTCGAGGCTGCTTCCCAATGGGGTGACAGGGTGCCTGGCTCCGGAGCAGGCTAGAGGCCTGCGCATGCCAAAGCAGCGCGATCGCTTCCTCCTGGGTGTGGCGGGGACAGAGGTGGCCGGTCCCCTGGCCCCACGCGGCCGCTTACTAGGCAGCCTCTCCTCCAGACCCTCCCCTTGCTTCTCCCTTGCAGGGGCGACACCCCAGCACCCGGCTGGCTCCTACCCTGTGCTGACTTCTGCCCCCAAAGGCCTCCTTCCCTCCCCTCCTCCTCTTCCTCCTCCTCTCCCATCTGCGCCGCGTGACCGGGGGGAGGCGCCGCACCAGGCGCAGTCCAGGCGTGGGGCCCAGCTAAGCTGTCATCCCGGACTGGCGGGCCCGAGGAGGCCTAGAAAGGGGATCGGAGGCTCGCGGCTGGAGGGAAGTGTGCTCTGGGCAGCAACACAGAGCTGCGTGGATCCCGAGGAGGAACGAGCACCCCCTGCAGGCCCATGGGGCCAGGGCTTGTCCCGGAAACCAATACCTGTGCCCAGATTCAGTTGGTTTTGGGGGGCGGGGGAAAGGGTCATGAGCTAGATAATGAGATATCCCGTTAACTGCACCCAGAATCCCAGGTAGTGCAGCGTAGCAGTAGATGCCAAAGCCAGGCACCGTGTTTGAGCAAATGTTTGAAGCTCCTTGTTTCTCAGTTTCTCCTTCTCTTCAATGGGCAAAAAAATATATCCACCCCATGAGGTTGTAGAAAAATTTAAAGAGTAAACAGGAGCCCAGTGTTGAGCGCAGCGCCCTGCCCTGATGAGAAGCACTCCTGGCTGGGGAGTGTTCCCCCGGAACTGTCTGCTTTTCTCCTGTCATAATGGAAGATCTTCCCTCCGGGCCTATTTTAGGGACGCACCCAGGAAGGCTCTTTAAACAGCACGTTACACTACTCCTTTGCCTTCTGTAGGTTCACGTACCCAAATGCCAGCCTCCGCATGTTCTCCCTGGTGTCTTTGCCCTCCGTTAGCCACCAGCCACATGTTTGCGTTCAGCCACATGTGCTGCGCCCCGGCTTCCCTGAGCTACATACAGTGTGGGCACACCATGTCGCTTCCTGGGGAGCAGATGCAGACCTTCAGAAGCCCTAGCCTGAAACTTAGGCTGGGGGAGACCCTCTGGGCCTCGTTTGTTTGCTCTGGGTCAGGCTGGGGGCTCTTGAGTGCTGTTTTGAAGAAGATAGAAGCCCAAGTACAAGGAACCCTTGGACATAGCAGAAAGAAAATTTGAGGAGGTTGGGACAAGGCTGAACCACTTTGGGCTGTGCCCACCTCTGAGGCCGGGTGGTAGACGGGCTTCCCTATAGAACCAACTCTGCAGCCCAGGCCTGGCACCAAGACCAGCACTGTGGAGTTAGCAATCCCTGGGGAAGGAGCAACAGTGGCCGCCCAACGGCAGCAAGATTCCTGTAGTGGGAAGCAGGATGTTTGCAGCTGTTTTGAGCTCCAGTTCATCGCTGCTGCCAGTCAGGCCTAGGAGGGTCTGTACTGTTTCTGTATTTGCTAAGCGACTCTCCCTCCCCCTTCACTGTGGAGTCAGGTAGTGGGATGAGCTAACTCTAACCCTGCCCCAGGGACTGATGCCTGCCACATGCCTGGCCTGCCAGAGCTCTGCATTCCTCTGCTGCAGTGATTAGGGACTTTCAGGCAAGAGATTCTAAGAGGGAAAGCACTGGCTGGTCGGAATGTCAGCCTAGAGATACTGGAAAATACCACGTGGAGAATGAAGTCAGTGGAGATCAAAGCAAATCTGAGCAAGGGGAGAGATTATGAACACCCAGATCTAGCCATGCCTGAAGCTAGCTAGATGTGCCCCTCGGCTATTCATCTGAATTCATAAATGTCTTATTTCTCCTCCTGGCAACTGTGTTTCACTTATGATTGAACTTTATCTCCATCTGACCCTCTGGGGACCAAAGACCCTAGCTACCATTTCTGGGTGAGATTTTGAGGAGTCAGATCACATGGCCCTCCAGAAGTCAGGCTGGTGTACGTGCCTCCTATGGTGTGCAGACCTGGGCTCTTGCCTCCTCTGACCTCTCCCCTGGTCTCTAGATGACCTTGACTGTGCGTTCCCTGAGCATCTTCTTTCTGGGTCTGTTTTGGTCCATAAATATAACTCCAAGGCTTAGAATCAAGGTTCTCAGTAGCTGCTAATTAATGCATCTGCCTGGCTGGGATTTGTGGGAAGGCGTCAGGGCCCCAGCACCTCTACTTTCTCTCCTGCCCTGTACATGGCAGCCTTCACCCTCTTCTGTTGATCACCTAACTTGCTCTAACTGTTCAGCCCCTTCCCTGGACCTTTCCCAGATACTGTATGACCAGTCTTGAGTAGTGAGAGATACATTTTCCACCCTAACCTCAAAGGTTCAGACACTCCAGGCACTTTCTAAAACACACCCCAAAGGGCCACAGCTGTTACCCACCAGCAAGCTGGAGGGTGGGAAGTGTGAACACACAGGAGGAGCGAAGATGCAGCGAAAGGATGCAGACGGTTCACCTCCCAAATCGTGCAGTCGCACATCTGCCCAGAGAAAAAGGAGAGGCCTGGAATCTCGAGCTTTGTTATTTTTACTTTTGGGTGTGAGAGGCCATCTGTGCAGGTTTGAGTTTGTCTGGAGGCAACCAGGGTCACAGATGAGATTCACGTGCAGGCTCACTTTGCAGGCTGTCATGTGGGGACTTTCTCTAGGAGCTGGAGTGGTGGGATGGTATTTTTTATAGCATCAGAATGTGCCAGGGTCCAGCCACTGTTTGGAGGAAATGTATGCGGAATTGTCTACCAGTATGCCAGCCATCTCAGCCAGGGTCCCCTCAGCAGTGGCTCCAGCAAGAGTGCCAGGAGAGTCTTTGACCACCAGTCCAGTGGGAGGAGCAGAGATGGGAATGGGAGCTGCACTGATGTCACACACTAGCACTCTGGTCCCTCCCAATGAACCCGTCACTGCAGACCTGGCCCCACCATGCCGACGGCCCCTGCTTTCCTTCCTTCCTTCCTTCCTTCCTTCCTTCCTTCCTTCCTTCCTTCCTTCCTTCCTTCCTTCCTTCCTTCCTTCCTTCCTTCCGTTACTAGAGATCAAACCTGGGACCTCATGCATGCTAGCTAAACTGCTGTCCATTGAGCTCCAGCCCCAGTCCACTCTTTACTTTTTATTTTTTAAGTTTATTTATTATTTATATTTTGTGTATACGAGTGTTTTGCCTGCATGTATGTAAGTGCACCACATACATACAGTGCCTGCAGAATCCGGAAAAGGATGTCAGATCTCTTGGAACTGTTGTTATAGATGGTTGTTAGCTGCCATGTGGGTGCTGGGAATCGAACCTTGGTCCTTGGAAGAACAGCAAGTGTTCTTAACCGCTAAGCCATCTCTCCAGTTCCTCTCGCTTTACTTTTTATTTTGAAACTTGCTAAATAGCCCAGGTTGGCCTTGAACTCGCTGGGTAGAAAAGGCAGGCTTTGGACTTTTGATCCTTCTGCCATAGCCTCCTGAGTCCGTGGGACTACAGGCCTGTGCTGCTAGGCCCAACAGGACCCTCACTGGATGGCTGTCGACTGCTGGCATCCATGCCCACACCCCAGGCAGATGGCATTCGTGTCCAGTTGATAATACCCAGTCTCTTGTTGCTCTCATTTGTAGCAGAAAACACTGGCTGGGGGCTTCCATCAGGCTCGTCTCAGTCTCATGAGGTGCAGCTCAGCAGGAGAGCGAGAGAAGGCTGTGAGGGTGCAGGTAAGTCTGGAAAGTTCCATGACATTCCTGACACCTCCACCTGGGGCCTGGGGTGACAGGGTGATGATGGGTCAGCAAATAATGCAATCTAAAAATAGCAAGGACTGTGGGAAAAGAGCAGTGAGGACCCCTCCCCACCCCTTTCCTGCCTTCTTCTCCTCTGTCTTAAAAAGGAGTCCTTTGGTAAGGAATGGGATCGAAGGTTCACAAAGAAAGATCTCCCCTTTCACTCATAAATGATGCTCCAAACACACATATACATACATATTCATACAACATGTATGCATACACATAACATGCATACCACTCTGTATACATACACACTTATACATGTGCATGCATATACATACATGCGTTGTGCATACACACTCATACACACACACGCACACACACAGCTGCAGTTGCACATAAAGACAAGGCTAGATCCCTGTCAGAGGGCCTACATGTGGGAGTCCAGTGGGTGGAGCGAGAGGAGGCCTGGTGAGAGCCAGGCAGGACCCCTGCACTTACTCTTGGTGAGAACTGGGGGGAAGGCTCAGATGAGGGCAACCCGCCACCCGGGCCTTGCTGGGCTTCCGGCTGTCATGGGGCTAGAGCGGGAGACAGAATTTTTTTTTTTCCAACAGAAACAAAAGGACGCAGTCATTAGCATCAATTGAGAACTTTCAGAGTAGATTGCTCCGGACCCATTGTTATGAGGATAAAAGAAAAATAATTGATAAACCCCACCCACCCTCCTTTTGTGCTCCTGTGAATTTCTTATCAATGCTTCCATGTAGCTCATCCTGCGGACAGGCAGGACCTCCAGGAGCCCTGCCTCACAAGGAAATACCCTCACAAGGAAAGCAGTCTCTGACACTGTGACATCTCCCCATCCCTGCAAGCTGCAGGTGGCTTCTGGCCCATCATCCCTTTCCTCGAACATGAGACAGAACGAAGAAGGGGGTCTTCCTGCAGCACGGTGCAGGGTCTCTGGAGGGAAAGCAAAGCCTGCCTGGGGTGGAGGAGCTCTGCGGGAGCCCCTTCCTCCTGGGATTCCTTACAAGGCCACCCATCAGGGCAGCCAGGGACCTTTGACTCATCTTTCTGTGTCAGGCACCATTTGTGGGGAGCAGCCCTCACCTGCCCGCTTCTGGCCTTGACTTGCCTTAGATGGGCTGAGGGTCAAAGATCATTCCAAGGATTTCCAGGAAGGCCAGGGGAAAGCAGGGCCCACCCTCCTGCCGGGGTGGCATCTGCCCTGTGCACTGCTGTCGGCCTCCCCCGCTCCTCCACACACACCCAGGCACCCTGCTCTCTACAGAAATGAAACCACCTTTGCATGAGAGGAAGCAGGGGAGGTCCTTGACGTGTCATTGCAACCCGAAAACACCCGGGACTAGTTTTTCATCACCATCTGGAAGCCGAATCTGCAGGAAACAGAAAGTACTGCTTCTCTTACTGCCCCCAAACTCAACCCTGGGCACCAAGCAAGAACATGCTGTGCTGCTGGAGAAACTGAGGCAGAGAGCTGGCAAAGAGTGAGATGGCAGAAGAGCTGGCTTTCCCACAAAGCCGGCTTGAAACTCAAGTGTCTTTGGGAATCAGGCAGGTAAAAAAAAAAAAGTTTTGTTGTTATTTGTTGTTTGTTTCCGTTTTTGTTTTGAGACAGGATCTCCCTGTAGCCCCTGCTAGCCTGGAATGGGCTATGTAGACCAGGCTGGCCTCCATCTCACAGAGATCCACCTGCCTCCCAAGTGCTGGCAATAAAGGCCCGCACTACCACGCCTGGTCCACGCCATGTAGCTCAGGCTTGCCTTGAACTTGCAGCAACCCTCCATCCTCTGCTTCATGAGTGCTGAGATTACAGGCAGGCACTTCCACTCATGACTTGGACTCAGTGACACTTCACTGAATATTAACAAAGATCAAATACATGCACCTCTAGAGAAAATACTCTCTCCCTTTTCTTCTTGAAAAATCTCTACCTTCTACTGTTTCTTCAATTTTTAAAACAAATTCTTTTGTGAAGACAAGGTCTCCCTCTGTAGCCCAGGCTTGCCTCAAACTCTTAGCGATCCTCCTGCCTCAGTCTCCAGGTTGGGAAACCAGGAGTGTGACACCACGTCCAGTTGTGATCTTCCTGAAATGGTCAGATAGGAAGAGCATTTGTCAGCTCTAAGAAGACATGCAGTGCTTATGTGAAAAGAACAGCACTGGACCTGAGACTACAGCCTGGGCTACAGTCAGGCTGTGGGGACAGAGGGGATGCTGTCGTTTGATAGACTCCATTCAGTGAGTACAGGCTTGCCCAGAGCTGGAAGCCATATCTAAATGCCAACTCTCTGGATGTTGTTTCTGCTTTTTAGCATTCTGTAGCCCAGGTTAGTTGTGAACTCCTGTGTTCCTGCTATTTTATGTGATTTAAAGTTGATGAAAAACCCTTTAGCACAGGGGTGAAGAGATGGTTCGATGACTAAGAGCACTTGCTCTTGCAGAGGACCTGGGTTCGGTTCCTAGCACCCACATGATGGCTAACAATCTCCCATAAATCTACTCCCAGGGGACCTCTTCTAGCCTCCACAGGCACTACATACACACACACACACACACACACACACACACACACACACACATGCAGGCAAAACAGTCGTACATATAAAACAAAAATAAATAAATCTTTAAAGAGCAAAACCCTGGGGCTGGAGAGATGACTCAGGGGTTAAGAGCACTGGTTGCTCTTGAAGAAGACCTAGGTTTGAATCCCAGCATCCACATGATGGCCAACAACCATTCATAATTCCAGTTCCAGGTGATCCAATGCCTTCTTCTGACTTCCTCAGGCACTGCATGACACAGGTGCACTCACACACATGCAGGCAATACACTCATACACATAAAATAATAAATAAGATAATTTTTTAAAAAAAAGAACAGTCCCTTTTAAAGCTGAGCCATCTCTCCAATCCCCTTGCTTTTCATTCTTAATTGAAAAAGATGGTCTATGGTCTACTGGATAGGAATAGTAAGATGCATGATGAAAGCGTATCCAGGTAAGAATGAGTCCATCTCTCCATTCAGAAGCAGATATTTAATCGGCATCTATTTTGTGCTAAGCTGGGTGCCAGCAGTGAAATCAACTGGCAAGTGATCTCCGAAAATTAAAAACAAAACGGGAGTGGATGTGGATGTGTTTGTGATTTTATTTAATCTTTTTGAGACAGGGTCTTACTGCCCAGGGCAGCCTTAAATACCTGAGCTCAAAGCAGTCTCCTGTCTCAGCCTCTTGAACAGTTCGCACTACAGAGGCCCATCTGTGTGCCTACATCCGCATTTTAATCTACTTGGGCTTGGTACAATGGAATGAAACAGCCCTGTAGAAAAACAGCAAATATTTTTCTTCATTAATTCAGAAAAATAATTCTGGGCACACGCCTTTAATTCCAGCCTTTGGGAGTCAAGGGTGGTGAATGTCTGTGAGATCAAGGCCTGACTGGTTTATATAATGGGTTCCAGGCCAGCTGGGGCTATAAGGAAACCCTGTCTCACAAAACAAAACAAACAAACAACAACAACAGCAAAATTCTGGGTCCAGGTAAAATATTTGAACACCATTAAGACTGTCACCTCTAGGGAATTGTTATTGTCTATATTTTCATGTTTGGAGCATTCTAATTTATTATAACTGGCACACTTTGGTAATCAGAGTAAAGCCAATAAAGTCAAATAACAGAGATTCTATATTTATTGAGGCTTTTCGAGACAGGGTTGTGCTTTGGAGCCAAGGCTGGCTTTAAACTGAGGATCCTTCTGCCTCGGCCTTTACGACCACACACAGCTGAGAATAACAAAAATGAGGGGAAATGGCAAGATGGCAGTCAGGAACAGTTATGGGGAGGCCAAGAGTACACTCTGGGGTGATTCGGGAATGGGGCAGGGACACTGGTAGCAAGGCTGTACCACTGAGCCACACCCCCAGCCCTCACTGGGGGATTCTAGGCAAGCACTTTACTGCTGAGCCACACACCCAGCATTTGTGCTAAGCATCAGTACGTGTTCCATTTCCGTCCTATGGGCTCAGTGGTTAGTACCATTCTCAGTATTCAGAACAGAGTGGAGGACACTAAATTGGTAGAAGATAAGCAAGAATCACTCCAGGAACTGGCAGAGCAACATCTCAGCTCAAGGTGACCGCCTCCAGAACCCAGTGGAAAGATTCTCTCAGTGTCAAAAATGGGGTGGACTCACACCTGTGTAGAGCAGAAATCACTGAGGCTAAGGAGAGATGGGAACAGTCACTTAAACCGGGCTATTTAGAAATAATACTGACCTATGATCCCAGTGCTCAGGAGGGTGAGGCAGGAGGATTATAAATTCAAGGCCAGCCTGGGCTACATAGTAATACCTTGTTTCAGAAAGGAATGAAGGAAGGGAAGAAAAAAAAGACGGGAGAGAGGGAGAGAGGAAGGGAGGAAGGGGAGAAGGAAATCAGTGCTAGAATGCTGCAAACTTGTAATCCCAGCAGAGGACTGGAGATATAGCTCAGCGGGTAAAGTGCTTCATATGCAAGCATGAGGACCAGAGTTTGGACCCCCAGAATCAATGTAAAATCAAGTGTGGTAGTGCCCATCTGTAACCCCAGTTCCCGCAATCAGATGGGACACAGAGAATCCCTGAGAGCTTGTGGGCTGGCTAGCCTGGAGGATGCACTGTGAGGAAGAGGCCTCAAACTAGGGACCTAGTTTGGACGACTAGGACCAACAATCAGGGCCGTCCTCTGATCTCCACACATGCACTGTGTTTTTTCCTCTCTCTCTCTCTCTCTCTCTCTCTCTCTCTCTCTCTCTCTCTATTACAAGTATTAAAAAGGAAGTTCTGGGGATGAGCATTTATGTAACATTTGCAGTGCCCTGAGATCCAAATGAAATGAAATGGGGCCAGCCAGATGGCCCAGCAGGTAAAAATGCTGCCAAGACTGACAACCTGAGTTCAATTCCCTGAGACCCATATGGTGGAAGGAGAAAACCAGCTCCTGCAACCTGTCCTCTGACCTCCACTCGCACGCTGTAGCGCACACTTAAGTACAAGCAGGTGTTACAGTTTTAGATGCCCCTGTCGCCTTCCCTCTGTGGTCCTCACATGCTACAGTCCTTTCCTACATTGCACAGAGTGGTAACTCTGAGCTGCGTTCTTCTGTATCTCCCTCCAGACTGGCTCTAGGCAGGTCAGGCTTGCTGTTCCTCTTTACTAACCCCAGCTTCCTGCAGTCCGGACAACACACCCATCCTCAGTTTGATGTGCAGTCTGTCAGAAACTTGAAAAAGTCTTGAAACACTTTCATGCAGACTGCCAGAAAGGAATCAACAGCCACACCCAGCCTGGCAGGGTGGGACACACCTGGAATCCCAGGTGTGCTGAGGCAGGAGGATTGCCAGTTTCAGGTGAGGCTGGATGACACAGCAAGAGTTTCAAAAGACAAAACCAAACAGGGACAAGAACTACTCCTCCGTAGACCAGCAGAAGTCCTACTCCCTGCGGACCACCCACTCCTGGAATTTCTGTTGCTCACCTGTCACTGAAGGGCTCCCCAGGCCTGGTCTCCAGCACTTGTGGTACCCAGGGCACAGTAGGTCCCATAGGAAGTTACTAGATAAACCAAAGTGGGAAAAGCCAGTGTTGAGACATGCACCTCCTGGCCCTGTCTGATGTTACACTTTTTGCCATTGGCAATGATTGCAAACATGACTTAAAGGGGGTGTTGATTTAATAAAGGACAGCGTTGCCCTTCTCATCCAAGGCTCCTGGGAAACAGTACCTGGTAAGCTAGTGAAACTGAGCACATTAGAATCTTCTGGAGTTAAATTTGGAATTAGGACGAGGTAGGAAAAAATCTATGCTCATTGAATACGAAATGCAATTGTCTGTCAGCGCAGGAACTGAGTGTCTGCAGCAAATTATATTTAAGACTCTATTGTCGCAGGCAGATTAGCTAATGCTCAGTTTTAAGTGTGGGCTTCTAATGCTGTTACTCCTGGTTAACTCTGCCTGGCAGGTAACCTTGTGGAACAAATGACTGCATTGCTTGAATAACATATTTGATCAAATAGGACAATTCTTTCAAAAATTGAGTTCTCTGTGGCAATTTGAGACCTGTAATCAGCAAATTAGATGATTACAGCACGGATAAAAATAGTCTTCTAACAATGTCCAAGGTATAAACGTGATTTGAATTTCAAAATGCTGAACATGTGGTAGGAAAATGCACGGTTGGGTAAATACGACGAGACATTATCAGATTTGATTTCCCTTCCATCCGTGCTGAGCTAGACTCATTCTGCCTGAATATCCTTCAATCTCATTTGTGTCTAAGTTGGGGATAGAACTGGATCAGACACTGTGCTCAGGGTCTTAAAAAGGCTCCCAGCGTTGTCTGCCTGCCTTAGGGACACAGTCTATAGGACCGTACCATCACTTATTTATCCAGCTGGTATGAAATGACCTCTATGGGACAGTAAGCCACCCAAGGGCCACACTGGGAAGACAGCTCTGGAAAACTTTCCACGTCCACCACCCAAGGACCAGTGCTTTAGGAACAGTGGCAGAGAGATGATGTTGGTAAAGTCCAGAGACTAAACGTGAGCTCAGGAGAAAAGGATGTGATGTGCCGGACCTCAGTGTACTCAAGACTTAGGTTGCCAATAGGCTGCTGTGTCCCCATTGCTAAGGGAAGCATCAGATGCGGGGCCCACACTGTCTCTGCTGGCCATCCTCCCGGCCATTTCACCTGAGCCTCTCCTGATTGTCACCTGGCTTTGGCGGTGTTAGCAGCTCAGAAAGGATGCTGCAGCAAACAGTGCCGTAAAGCCAGGCCATGAAGGGTCGAGTGAGCCACAAACTGTCATCAAAAGATGGAAGTTGCTCTAAGAGATCTTAGTCACTCTAGTGGTTCTTGGGGTTTTATGACAGAGCCAGTTATTACTGAGTGCTGTGGATTCTCTTCACCCACAGGGAACTGTCCTTTGTGAGCACAGATGATGGTATGCCATCACAATGCAGCCACTTGAAAAACCCTGTGGCAGGCATGGTGAGGCATATCTGCAATCCCAGTGTTCAAGAAGCAGGGGCAGGAGGGCAGAGTTTGAGGCCACAACGAGACCCTGTATCACACCAAACATAATTCTGTTTCTTGAGTTACGGTCTCATTATATACCAGGTTTCCATTGAAATCTTTCCTGCCTCAACCTCCCGGGTACAGGTACAATCCTGCTTTTAAAGATATAAGCATCTCTGACTGAGGCTTGGAAATGACTACCTGGGACTGCTATTGTTTAACCGCTGTGGATTTCTGATGGACTTACTAGGAAAATTATTAAACTCGCCAGAACTACAAAAGGAACCTCAAAAAAAACAAGAGTACCTTCAATTTATGGAAATACAGTATAGATCTCAAACGCCTGCTTTCTATTTTAGAGCTCTGAAAACTAAAAGTAGCTGAAAATAAGAGGCATTTAATTGGTCTTTCACCTTCCCTTGTGTGTACAGGCTCTGTGCTAAGAAAATGCCCAACAAAAGGTGATGAAAAGTATACCTATTAGGTCTTGTGGACAGTGACCTGTGGCCAGCAGCGAGGCCTGGTGATTATACCAGTCAGGGAACAAACTACACTGACATCCTGGCTTTGGGCTATCTCCTTCCCTTTCTTTCCGTCCTTCAAGACAGTCTTGCCCAGGGTAACTTAGAACTCTCAAGCCTCCAAATGCTGGGACTGCAGGTGTGCACTAAGGTGCCATTTCAAAAAGCTCTTCTTTAGATTTGGGTGAGGGTGAAGAATATGAACTACAGGGTTTCAATGACCTTATATACGCTAAGGAGGAAATGATGCTACTCAGACTTCCTGGGTGTGGAGGTGGCCTCACAACGGCAGTGGTTGATGAGTCTGGTGTGAACAGCCCCCTGTGGAGGGCATTATGGGAGAAGTCTGCTGGGAGCCTGAGCTACCTAGGAAGCTCAGGACCAGCCTGGGTCGCATAGCAAGACCCTGTCTCAAAAATAAAATTCTAAGAAAGAGACCTTGATCTAGCCACGCTGAAAGGTGACTCCCAGCTTACAGTAGCAGATGAGGTTTCAAAGATAGTATTATCTTTATTAAAAATGGAGACATAGCAGCACTTACAAAACACGAGTTCATGGAAGGCAGGGCAACGCTGTCAACGGACAGTGGGAAGGGGGGCCTGCATCCCACGCTAGCTCACAGCCCCTCCCACGTAACAGGACAGCAACCCAGAACACCCGAGCAGAGGCCAGCAGCGACTGTGGCCTCTGTAACTTCAAGCTTTTGTCATGTGTGAGGAGTCCACGGATCAAGTAGCACCCTCCTTAGCAGCGTCTGAGCACTCGGTGGTGTTCTGGAGGTGGCTGGTGTACTTGACCCTCTTGTTAAAACACCTAGCATTTAATAAAAGCACTTCTGTCCAAGGCTATCTGTAGGCCACCTTCGGGAAAGACGCCCTCCCAAGGAGAACCTGCAGGAGCCCCGACACCCCTCCTAGGCAGCACCCCTCCTAGGCAGCAAGCAAGCTCGGAGCAGGGCTCCCGCCCACCATCTCTGGAGGTGAGGGTGAGTGCAGTCAGTCTGTCTCCTGCTCATTGCTCTGCTTCTGACTGCTGTGTGGGGGTGTGAGGACCCCACTCGGGGGAGGAGAAATCCTGTTTTGTTCCGACAATATGGCTTTCTTCGCTTGGGCTTTGTCCTATGGAATAAGAGAGAAAGCTGTTGAAGTATTTTTTGTGGAGATGAGGGAAAAATAGCAAAGAAACAACCTTAAAGCTAGGCAAGGTGGTCCTGCCACTCAGGAGCTGAGGCAGGGGCTTTCAAGTTCTAGGTCAGCCTGGACTATAAATTAATTAAGACTGTGTCTCAACAAACAAACAAAACAACAAAAGCTTCATCTGGGATCTGGAGACATCTGAGACCACGGCGTCTATGGACAAGAAAGATTCAAGGAATCAGAACTGGGTTCACTGGGCATGGTGCCACACCTTTAACCCCAGCACTCAGGAGGACAGGCTACTGGACCCTGAGTTCGAGGCCAGCCTCATCTACACAATGAGTTCCAGGCCAGCTGGGGCTATAAGGAGACTCTGTCTCAATATAAAACAAAACAAAACTAGAAAAGGAGCTGGGTTTTCCCAGACTGTCTGGGGCCTGCTTGAAGGAAGACGAGTAATTAAACAGCATTACTGACCAGCAAATCCAAGCTGTTGGTGTGGGTCTGGATGTTGTGAGAGTCTTCGATAGGAACTCCCCTGAAGTGCTTGAGCTTGGAACTTCCCGTCTCCCGTATGACCATGGCAAATGGAACCATCCACTTGACACACTTCTCTATGTCACACCACTGATACCCTACGGGGTAAAGACAGGCTCGGTCAGGAGCTGATAGCTGCCTCGGAGGCCTAAAATACCTGCCTGTGAACTCCCAGGCAGACCAATATACCTGAAACCTTCTGCATCAGTTCAGATGAGGAGAAATGATACAAGGCAGAAGCAGCCAGCACGCCGTACGGAAATTCTAAGCAGCCGACATCCAGGACGCAGAGATCGAGAAGCTAGGGGGAGACAGGAGCACTGAGAGAGGTGCCGCACGCAAGCTTCCAGAAGCGCGGGCGAGCCGTGCGGTGCGGCCCTGGTGCACCCGGCGAGCGCTGGGGAGGCCCTCCAGCCCGAGTACCTCTGCAATCTGCACAAAGACCTGCTGTGGGTACTGCGGCAGGAGAACTTCACTTGTGTCGTTGACATATGCCACTTGCACATAAACATTTAGCCAGGACACGATGGTCAGAGGGCTTAAACGCCACTTGAGGGCCTGAAGGAAAAGGAGATCATACTTGTTAAAGCCTGCGAGGCAGCCATGTTCTCTGCCACTACAGGCCAGCTGGAGACGGCCCCTCAGGCCCACCCACACTTCACACAGACATCAGCTATGCACTTAGTGTCACAGGCCTGTCATCCCAGCACTCAGGCTGAGGCAGGAAGATTGTGAGTGCAAAGCTAGCCTGGGCTAAACAGTGAGATCCCGTCTCAAAAGATTAACTTGCAACCTGCCTTCATAATCATTAATTCCATGGTAAGAATTTCATCTCCTGAGCAAGCGCCATCCGTCACATAAGCAAACTGGTGCAACTTTGGAGGGTAGATTTCCTAAAAGGAGATAAGAGACGCTGTTACCAAGCAGATGATCCACAACTGTACCAGGTTAGAACGCGCATCTAAAATGATTCTTTCTAGCATGCAGACACAGAAAAAGAATACACTGAAAGGCTTGACAGAAGTGCACTGCAGCAATCCAAAACTTGTAAGAAAAAACTCCACCTACCCCACTATGCAAATAATAAACAGAATTTTAAAATTCCGACTTACACATGCCTCTGTAATCACACCAAAATAATTTGTGTGTGTGTGCTGTTTTGATAGGGATTCACTATAGAGCCCACACTGGCCTCAATCTCACAATCCTCCTGCCTCAGGCTGCTGAGTTTTGGGATTAGAGGCAGGAACCACTAAGCCACACCAAGATCTCAATCTTTTCAGTTCAAAGTTCAATTTTGCTTAAAGTGACTATGTTAATACAAAATAGTCTATAAACTTCTTGGTCAGTTCCCAGCACTTATCTTCCCTCACTTTAACTTTAGAAGTCCCAGCATTAGGAAAACTTGGGATACGTAATACAAACAGTTAGCTTCTTCCCCTAATATAAGTGGAACTTACAACAGAGCGGAGTATATAAAGAACACTCGAAAATTGTTTACCTCAAGTTTGGCAGCAATAAATAAGGCTGAAATCCCAATGAGCTGTAAAAGGGTCTTGATGACATTCTCTTGTGATGCCATGTACCGATCAAAGAAATCCTGGGCCAGGTAAAACGTCTCCCTGTGAAGTTTATAGACTTCACACACCTGTAAATGTTTAGTATTTTAGAAGTTACTTGAGGAACACAGCAAAATCAAACCTGTTCTGGGTTTTAAGGGAAGGTACAATAAGAAAGGTAACTGCTTTTTCTGAAACGATAGTCCTAAGCAGCGCATAGTAGGACACTGGAACTAGGACAGGAGCCTAGTGTTCTGTGATCTGTCCAACAAGCAAGGACAAATGTCCACAGGACAAGAAAGACAGGCTTGTAGTCCCATCAAAGCAGCATTTTCATAAAAAGACCTCCCCCGCAAAGCCCATGGATTATTTTTCTCAAAAAAATGCAGTTCCTTGAGAAAAAAAAAAGGATTTTTATTTTATGTGTGTTTGCTTACATGTACGTATGTGCACTACTACATGCATGCCTGGTGCCTGCAGAGGCCAGAAGAGGGCGCTGGGATTCCCCGGAACTGCAGTTAAGACTGCTAGGGGGTTGTTAGCCATCTTATGGGTCTTGGGAACCCAATGCAGATCCTCTGCAAGAGCAGCAAGTGCTCTTAGCTGCTGAGCCATCTCTCTCCAGTCCCTGCAGCTCCCTTTTATAAGTTTCACTATAACTCAAGGAACCAACATATTTCTTTACAAGTGAGAAATATTAATTAGGTTTACTTTTTAATTTTTATCTCTTTTTTCAGTGTGGGGGATGGAAGCTAGTAGGTCTTGTACCTGTGAGACGATTGTCTGTCACTGAGCTAAGTCCCCAGGAGGTTTAAAGGAACACACACTATGACTTGACCCTAACACTCTAAATACAGCAAGCAAAAACTTAATGTTAAGAAGCACCAAAAGATGAGAGAAGGAGGTTGAAGTTAAGCTCTAGCACAGACAAATCCATGCATTTCAGGTTTTTTAAATGACATAAAGAGGACAGAGCTGCCCTGCCATGTCCTGGGACTGTTAGAGGACCTGACGACATGTGGACACAATGGGGTTGAAAGGACTAAGAAAAGCCAGGCCAGTCTTAACTGAGCTGTTTCAGGTTGGCAGGTGGGAACAGGCTGAGGACTAGAACCCCTAAGTCTGCTAGAAAGTTCCTTAAACCACCATTGGTTCTTTCTAAGTCCAGCTTAAGCATATACAGCTTTTTATATTTATAAAGCAGTCTCCCGTAGTACAATGGCACCAGTCACCTTACGGGAACGGCTCTCAGTCACGTTTTTAGGAGCTGGCACCTAAGAGATGGAGATGGAATAACCTAAGGAATTGTAAAATGCTGCGAAGGCCACAGAAGGGCAGTGTGACAAGATGGGTGGCTTTAGTGCCTGAGCTTCAAAAGCAGACCAGGCCTGCCAAAGAATGTAAGTAACTTGTTTGGCTCCAGCCTCTGGATGGTGTCAGGACTGGTATCACTGGGGCATACGTGCCATGGAAACACCAGCTTTTCAAAGTGTCTGTGCCCTGCTCCCTTTTAGGGAATAGTTAAGACATTGCCCTCCACCTCCACTTTTCCAGAAGGAAACCTCACCCCTTGTCTACTCCATTCTCAGCATTGCCTAGAAGGCCTTTAAGGCACTGAAAGTTACTCAGAAGTTCACCCTAGAAGAGGTGCACTGCCAATAAAACTTCCCTCTTAGGGGGCCAGGGATCAAACCTAAAATCTCATACGTGTGAGCCAAATCCTCAACCACTGAGCTACTACACCTCCAGTTCTTATAGAGGAGTCAGTTTGATTCCCAGCACCCACATGGTGGATAAGAACCACCTGTAACTCCATTTCCGGGGGATCTGATGCCTTCTGATCTCTGCAGGCATGGCAGGACAAGGGTGCACTTACATGCATGCAGGCAATATACTCATACAGAAAAAATAACAAACAAAACACTTTAGAAGTTGTATTTACTTTTATGTATGTGTATATGTGAATGCCTACTTGTCTGTAAGTGCACCACAAGGGCACAGTACCTGATGAGGCCAGAAGAGGGCATCAGACATCCTGCAGTTAGAATTACAGGGAGTTGTGATCTCTCCCATGTAGATACTGGAAACTGAACTTGGGTCCTCTGCAAGAGCAACAAGCACTCTTAACCACTGAGCCTTTTCTCTAGTTCCCAACGTTTTTTGTTTTTGAAATAGGGTTTCCTTATAGCCCCAGCTGGCCTGGAATTTATTATGTAGACCAGGCTGGCCTGGATCTCAAGCGCTCCAGCCGCCTCTGCCTCCACAGTTCACTTTTTATGTGTATTAATTATCTTGCTAACCTGCCATACTTAAAAAAAGCTCTATCCCGGTCCCACGTACTTGCTCTTTCAACTGCTGTAGAGAAGCAGGGAGTGACATCATAAGATTAGAGAAAGATAGTCTGAGAGGTCATTCTGCAGAGAATGCACCCCAGGAATTTAAGAAGGCACCCCATGAGCTGACTGCTGAACACAACCTGTTCATGTACACTCATAGCTAATGACAGTGACTATTACACAGTTGGGCTCCACATTCCAGTAGAAATGTTTAAAGAAATTTAACACAGAATTCAATTATCGACATTTACAACTTCTTGGAAAACACAACCTTTGCAACTATTTAAACGTTGATGAAAAATTAGATGCTGACTTTTAAATATCTAAGAGATAGAGATTTTAGAAATTCTTTTCAGAATGTATGAAAAGATCACCACAATATATACACCAGGCAGCTTGAGAGACACAAAGACCTAGAGGCGGCTCACCTCCATCAGCCAGTCCAGAAGAACCGCTCTCATCCTCGCCTGCAGGAGAGGGTGGCGCTGCAGGAAGTGCTCGTCTCTTAGGTAAGTGTTGTCCTTGTTTAACATGATCCTCCATACCTCCTCTCGATTTGCCCAGCTGTTAAAAAGAATACACACACACCCCCATGGGTGTTAGTATGTACCCACACTGATGCGGACAGAAGCCACGCGACAAAATCAACACCTACTTCAGGACGGGCAGTGGGGAGGCTCTGGACGGTCTGCATTTCCGAGGTTCAAATTTAGTCTTAGGGTACTCGACCTCATGGTCCTCTTCTTTGTCAGGGGTGGGGATGAAAGAGCAGGGGTCCACACATGCTGAATTATCATCCCAAGACTGTCAATGAAACACATTGCAAAGCGTTGGATGGAAATCATCAACTTGTATATTATTTACCCACAGGTACATTAGCCAGACTCAGGCACCCTATGGGTAGATAAGGTGGGGACCACAGGGATTCCCAAAGCCACAGGCACGTCTGAACTGGGAGCTTCTGTGTCACCTGTCAGTAGGGTAAGAGTCTGTGCAGCAGAGATCCCTAAGAACATGAAGAAATCTGCAGCATTCTGTCCCCTCTATCATCGCCATCAAACCACGTGCTCAGGAGGACAACTGGATATTGAGGGAGATCAGGTGAAATCCTAAAAGCTTAATACGACAAAGGAGACTGGCCACACACAACCGCCAATGGGGACCACCTTTGGTTTTCCCTGACTTAAAACAAGACAATATGAATCGCTACCTAGTTAAAAGCAAATCAAGTCGTGGTCACAGGTTGTACAGTCTGTGGAGATAGAACCCAGACACTGCTGAAGACCTTTGGATCCTGGAACTTTACAGAACACAACTCAATCATCAGGTAAATGAACAAGTTATCCTTAAAAAACAAAGCAACAGGCTTTCCTTTTGAAGACTTCAGATTGACTTTCAGTTGATTTTTAACAATATTCAGAAAAGACAAAGGCCATTTACAGTCATTTTTTTGTAAGCTATGATTTCTCATCCTAATGTAAAAAGTTCATGTTTTGAGCTCTGAAGTTATCAGGTCAAGAACATTAAGCATGTAATGATTCCATTAGCACAGAAGCCCTGAGACAGAGAGTTGGGTCATTTCATTCATTCATTCACTCACAAAGCCAGGGTATGTAGTACAGATTGGTCTCAAGCTCATAATTCTCCTGCCTCAGTCTCCCAAATGCTCAGATTACAGTAGTGCATCACCAAGCCTGGCACCACCTGTTTTTCTTATTACTTCAGGCAGAGAGGCCATTAATTTGGGCTAGGGAACAAAACAAGACGACTGGGACATGTCTGGAAACCCCACAGGCCCCAGCCACCTTCGGAGGAAGCCCAGATGCTTCACGCTGTAGGAAGAGCAGAGCTGGATGAATGCTCCTCTCCACTCAATGTACAAAGAACTGGGCATGCAAATTATCTACAACAGCTCCTGCCAACAGCTGTGTGAGAAAGGCAGCTTCCTTTCAGTCCCAGCATTTTCGTGTTCAGTAGCTTTGCCTTGTCTCAAAAGGGTCATGTTACCACTGCCTGAAGTTGCTCTTCATTCAAGAATGAGTTCTCCTTCAGAAGGTATGAGCTAGGTGCCACCCTCTATGGCCAGATGGTACATTCAAGAGCAGGCCTTTAGGAATAAGATGTTGGCACAACCTGCAGTTCATAGGTGAGCCACAGCAAATGGGTTCCAAACTTGGTCTTTTTAGGAGCCAGTGGCTAAGGCAGAAGAGTCTGTCTAGGTTTTTAACTTGAGACCAACTGTAGATATAGTTCACCACCACCTCGTCCTTATACCACTCTCTCCCTTATGCAAAATATTTGGAGAAGTAGCTAACAGTTTAATATTCAGCTTCAAGTAAGAAAGTTAGGTCTTGTGAAAAATTAAACAAGAAAATGGACTTGTGAAATAGATTTTACACAACAGCACATCCTTTTCATTTAGAATAACCCAGTGGGTGCATGTCTCTAACCCCAGCTCTCCCTAACTTGGGTGGCTGAGGTAGGGGGATCATAAGTTCAAGGTCAGTCTGGGCTACACAAGGAGACCCAGTTTCAAAACAGGAAAAAACTCCAGGCGTGGCGGCACACACCTTTAATCCCAGCACTAAGGAGGCAGAGGCAGGCAGACCTCTGGGAAATAACAGCTAGCCTGGTCTACATAGAAAGTTCCAGGTAAACTGGGACTACAGGAACAACAACAAAGAAGAAACAACCAAAAGTGGTCTAAGAATCAAAGATCTCTGTGGATCTCACTGGCTCAAAGTTGTTGCACTAGATTGAACTCAAATACCTCTAGAGAAAAACTATACAGTTAATAGGCACAAAAGCTGTTGCACCCCAAATTATAGCCTCATGCTTCACAGAGAAAGAAAACACCACTCCATAAATAGTGATTTGTCATTAATCCCTGAACAATCATGAAAATGCCTTCTGGTAAGAAATGATGTGACAGTCACAACTGGCTCTTGCTACTGCCCCATTCCAGTACTGCATTCACCACCTCGGCAGTCCAGATGTGAAGCAGGTCCTGTACCAAGTGCTTAGTACTGCTGTGGTTATTCCCCAGAGCAGAAGTGAGCCTAAATCTCCAAATGAATGGCTCTGCCGCATTTCCATAGAGAAGTTTCTGTTGAAAACACAGCTGGAAACATGAACACACTTGAATCCTGCAAAAGGATTCATCTTATAACGCACAGTCAACTTGCTTGATGTGAGGGTCCCTTCTTTAAGGAAAGACATAGGGGAAAAAGAAATGTGGCATGCGTTTTCACTTCCTTTCCTGTGGGGAAGTATTTCTCCTAACAGGAAAATCAACCCCCTTTTTCCAATGTCAAGTGGGTTTTCCCCAGAAATGTGGACTACTGGGCTAGTGTGTAAGATGGAAGCACTGCAAACCATTCGGACCTCAGCTCGGAAGCCCTTCACTCTTCCAGATCAGCTGCCCCTCCTGTTTTACAAAGTCACTTGTTGTCCACTGCTAACCTCACTGGCACAGAGATGAGGTCAAACAAACACCGCTCCTGCTCAGTTTTATCTGTGATGGAGGCTGAAGGTCTCACCAGTCAGTGTGGAGATAGGCTGCTTTGCCCAACGGAGCCATAACTATAGCCTCCAGCCATTTCTGGAAGCAAGGAGATAATACAAGCTCTTTCTGCAAGGAGCTTTTGATAGCATGATACCAAGCTGCATGTCAAAGATCTGGCAGGCACTTGCTAGGAGGGATGGGAGAGATGGAGCACTCAGTGAAAAACTGCTTCAGACACACAGGCCATGAGAAACCCTTGCTGAGGTCAGGTAAATCCTGAACAGCAGTGATCAATACAGTTTGCTCATAGCTGGACAGAACATTCTGGGCCACAAAGAGAAGAGTTTGAATGAAACCTGATCTAAAGGAATTGAAAAAGTCCTTAGAAACTACAACAAAAGCCACGAATCTGGATGAGAGAAGTGGTTGGAGTGCTATCCTATCCCCTAAGCCACTAGCCATTGGCAACAAGGTTGCAAGCCCAGCTCTATTCTGGACTTGCAAAGGACCGTGGGATTGCCTTCTCTGAGTCTCAGTTTCCTTGTTTGCCTGCTCTAGGTCTTCTGGTATCTGTACCTATAACCTTAGGGGTGCTGACCAGAAACAAATCCTTCCTGAAATTCCAAGGCCCTGTGGAGGCCAGGCCACACTGATAGGCATCCAGCTCCGCCATGTGGCCTGTAGGTCTGGTCTGGAAACTTAAAAAGCACAGGGTCTCTAGCAATAAAGAAAGTCCAGTTGGAGACAGAAGGCCGGGTGGATCGGCAGACCTACCTGACTGCCATCCTGGTCTCTGGAAGTCCTGTCAATCTTGGCAATTTCTTCATCTGGGTCTTGCAAAAACTAACATAAAAAAATCCCAGTCCATCAAGGAAAACATACGGTATGATCCAAAGACAAAAAAAGAGGAAAAAAAAAGTTAGGTTCTGAGCACCATTCAGCTAAAGGGACCTCCCCCCTTCAACTAATTTTCCTCAGTCATAGGTGATCAGACCCAAACCTGGTACCCAGGTGAGATGGAATTGGGGGGGGGAGGTCCTCCCCAACCTGTGTCCTTTGTAGTCAGTCACTCACCACGGCCACATTTGCTTTCCTCTTCCTGGAGCGGGCAGAGAAGTCGTTGCCACCTTCGTCTTTCATGCTGCCCCGGTCCTTTGCATCTCTACGGAGACATAGTGTCAGAGAGGTGCTGCTCCCCAAAATCTCAGTCGCCCCTCCCCCACCGAAGCAGCCAGGCCACTCACCTCTCCTTCCTTTCCCTTGGCATGGCGCAGGGATGGGGCTCCCACCTCGGGCCTGGGGGGGAAACACGACGCGGATAACGCGGGTGAGCACGGGCAGCGAAGGGGACCCGGGCCCGCCTGGCTGTCCAGCCCGCACCCCTCCCCCCCTCCCGCGCGGGCGGCGGCGGCGGGAGCCTCCCGGGCCGGCCTGGAAAATGGCCGATGGGCCCGGGTGGCCTGTCACCCGCGGCGCCGCTCGCAGCCCGCGATCCCGGGTCCGAACCTCAAGTGGGGGTGCAGGCCCAGATCGAAGGGGGACTCCCCAAGGATCGCCGCCCCGGGGGCCCGGGGCTGCCTCAGTGTCCCTCCCCACACCTCCCAGGGACCCATCGCTCTCAGACACCCCGGCCCGGGCGCCCCGCGCGGACGCCTCGTGAAGGGGGGACCCAGCACCCCGACCTCGCCCCACCCCCACCCGGCCCGGCCCGGTCCGGTCGGGTCCCGGAGCTCCACGGACGCCGCAGTCTGTACCCGAAGCCGTGTCGGCCGCAGACAGGCGCGCACGAGCGGGACAGGAGGCCGGCGGCGGGCGGGAAGCGGGAGGCGGGAGGCGGCGGCCGAGCGCGCGGCGCTGGCGGGATCCGCGCCTGCCCCCTACACCGCGCTGGCGGCCGAGCCGGCTGCTCCTGCGCCCGGCTTCGAGCGGGACATTTAAAAATCCCAGCGCGCGGCACCGGCCCCGGCCCGCCCTCGCGCCCCGCCCCGCGGGCTCCGAGCCCTTCAGCGGCCGCCGCAGGCCGCCGGCCCGCCCCGCCACCGCCCTCAGCACCGCCCCGCCGCAGAGCCGGCCAGCGAGGCGCTCCGGCCTCTGGGGCGGGGCCTGACGGGGGCGTGGTCTGAGGCGAGGCGGGGCCTTCGGGAACGAGGCGGGGCTAAGTGACAGGGCCTGCGCGCCGGAGGGGCGGGGCTCGGACGTGGTGGGCGTGGCCTGGGCCTGCGCCGGGCAGGACGCGGGAGCGCCAGTCGGCGCGCGCGCGCGCACTTGGCAGGGGGTGGAGCCGACGGACGCGGGAGAAGCCTGAGCTTCCCGAGCTGCAGTGAGAAGCCGCGTGGGTGCTGCGGGTGGATTGTCGCGAGGGTTCACAGCCCGGCGTGGCCAGAGGGATGTGATGGAGGGATGCGCCGGGAGGACCCGGTGCAAAGGACCCGCCGTCCGCCTGCCTCCCGCGCGCGCGCATGCCCCTCCGGACGTGTCCTCCCCGCCCCCTGAGACGTAGGGTTCCGGGCCCGAGTCCGGGGCGTGGATGTCCCCAAGGTCACAGCGCGTGGCGCCTGGGGCCGGAACCAGGCTTGAGGGGACTGGGTGTAGGGCCTTCTTGGGCGCAGGCCCTTTCATCTGTCAAAGCCTTCGTTTATTCATTCATTCGACTATCCTAGTGCCTCTAGTACATACGCTCTGCCTCTTCAGACCCCTCTGGTACTCCTGACTCTCAGGCCTCCATGCTGTCCCCAGCCTAAAATTTTCCAAGCGTTTCTCATCAACCTTAGGATAAACACATGCACCCCATCCTGGTCCACGAAGCTCCATGGGAACTCACCGTCGCCCCTTCAGACCTGAACAGTCTTCCGTCTTGGCTGCTGTGTGCAGCAGCCTGTCTGTGCCCTTTTTCACCTCAGGGCCTTGAAGGTCTTCGGTGACTACTTCCTCTACAATATCCCTCTCTCAGGGCCTCCTCTCCAGGTCACTACTTGCTTCCTTGTCCCCATCCCCACCTCCTCCATCTTGTTCCGATACATCCCTCAGTCTAAGCATGGTACCTGGATAGAAGGGGCATTTCCATCTTGCTTGTGATTGGTGTCGGGAACCATGTTGACCCCAGGCCTGTGGAACGTACAGGGTAGTGAACAACAGTCACAGGTGTGACCCTTCTTTACCAAAGTTCTAGAAGTGGATAAGTCAGGGCATTGTACTGCCGGTCCCCCATGATCCCTTCTCACAATAAATCTCTGGCCTCCCCTTCAGGGACTGTCTTCTTGAAGTTAGAGCAGCGTGTGCCATTCCGACATGTCTTGACAACTTGCGTATTTGTGATGTCCCATGCTGCTGAGATGACTGATTGAGGATGTCACATGCAAACTGAGCCAAAGACCCTACACTCCCAACCCTGTGCTAACACTATGAGTGGTAACCACAGCAAATGCTAACCTTCTGAAACAGCTTTGGGTTAAAACCTTTAATCCTAGTATGTTAATACCACTATGACCCTGGTTCACAGACCACATCTATCTAGCTCCCACAGTCCCTGTCAGGGCTGAAGGAAACAATGCAGATGAATCAATACCGCGCATGGCACACAATACATGCTCAATAAAGGGGTTATGGTAGCAGTGGTAGACACGAGTTTATATAGTCCCTTTAGCAAAGAATGCAGTTCCAGGTGCTTCGTATCCTGACGATGCAATAGATCAATTATGCCCGGTTATGGTGCCACACACCTATAATCCCAGTACTTGGGAGGCAGAGGCAGGTGGATCTCTGAGTTCAAGGCCAGCCTGGTCTATATAGCAAGTTCCAGGCCAATAGGGAGTCCCTGCCTCAAGAAGACAAAAAAGAAAAGAAAAGCAAAACTGGATGTGATGGCACATGCCTTTAATCTCCACACTTGAGAGGCAGAGGCAGGCAGAGTTCAGTGTTAGGCCTGAGAGACACAAGACTCTGTCTCAAAACACAAACGAATAAAAACCCCACAAATCATCCAAGAAAAGGAAAGGAACTTGGTGACAGAGCAGGTGTGTCTACAGGGGAGGCAAAAAATTATGTAGAGCAATAATCAAAATGGGTTACTTCTGTAAAGTGATAACCAGGGGAGGACCAAGGGACAGTTCTGGGGTCCTAGACTTGTTTTACATCTTGACCTGAGTAGTGGCTACATTTCTGTATTTGTATATAAAATCTCATTGATGAGCTGTACCCATCACTGACTGGATCTTATATAGCAGACCCAGCCACCTATTCAGTGGAACCTACTGTTTGTCTTCATGGTACAAACATGTACCCATTGTTCTGTATAATATATTCTGTATATATAATATGTTCTGTATAATTGCAAGCAGAACCATTGGACATTTTCCTATAAAGAAGGCCTCCTGTCAGACCACCAAGCCCCACTGTGGGCTAACATGAGTGACCTGAGCTCTTTAAGGTAGGCTAAGATGTTTTGTTTGTTTTGTTTTGTTTTGTTTGTTTGTCTTTTTGAGACAGGGTCTTTCTGTAGCTGGCCTAGAGCTCACTATGTAGACTAGGCTGACCTTGACCTCACAGAGATCTGCCTGTCTCTGCCTCCTGAGTGCTAGGACTGTAGGCATGAGCCACCACACCTGGCCAAGGTAGGCTGAGCTTTAGGTGTGAAACACATTTTGTTTTGTTTTGTTTTATGAGGCAGGCTGACTTCAAACTTACTCCGCAGCCAAGAATGACCTGAAACTCCTAATCTCTACCTCCCAAATGCTGGGATCACAGGTGTATACCACCAGATCCCCCTTTGATGCAATTGTTTGATTACTGGCATTTTTCAATTTGCAATGGGTGTGCTAGGGTGTAACCCTATAATTAATCAAGGACCTTATCCTTCAATGAAAAGTAAAAAAAAAATTTTTTTGAGACAGTATCTCACTATACAATCCTGACTGACCTGGAACTTGCTGTATAGACCAAATGTCATAGAGATCCACCTGCCTCTGCCTCATGAGTGCTGGGATTTAAACGTGTGTGCCACCATAGCCAGCCAAAGAAACAATTGTTTTTAAAAGATCAAAACAAAGCAAGACTCAGTCTCTGGCCATTTGGGAAGGGAGGTAGTCGTGGGGATTGGCAATTACTGTTTATAGTGAAAAAGATTGGGATGAGAACATTCTGGGGGATATGAGTTCGTTTGGGGAGGACAGAGTGTCAGGAGGACTTCATGGAGGAAGACACAGGCAGAGGAACACCCTGCATTGTGGCTTGAGCCTCTGGAAGTTACTAATGGCCTCTCTGACTGGGGCAACTTGCCTTGGGTTCATTCCATTCCATCGTTACATGGAGAGCATTCAAACTTTGGGGGAGATCATGGAAATGGTGTAGCACCCAGAGCCTTATGCATTGCATTAGAGACGGTGAATCTACTGTGTAGAGTGGGCAGTACCTCCCCTCTGCCATTAGCCTTCTGGACTCTTCACAACTCCTCTATGCACTCATCTGTAAAATGGACAGGATTCTAATGGTTCAGTCTTCTAAGCTTGTTCTGAGGATCAAGGTACCCAGGCCCACCAAGCTCTTTCAACAGTATCTGACACAGTAAGTGCTCCAGATGTGTTCATTAGTCACAGGCAAGTCAGGGACCTTGGCTTAGCTTTCTGTGTGACCCAGGCCCTGATGATGGTAGAGAGGTAAGAACTGGAGCCAGCATGTAACATTTATAGAGAAAGAAGATTAGATCCATAGAGCAGCCCAACATGGGGTCCTGAACAGGCAGGCAGTTCCACTAATGGCCACATCACTGGGCATAACTTTAAAAAATTCATATATTTTATGGATGTGCATATATATAGGAGTGAGTGTAGATGCCAAAAAAAATGTGCGATCCCCTGGAACTGGATCATGGGTGGTTGTGAGTCTCCCAGTGTGGGTGCTGGGAACTGAACTCTCATCCTCTACAAGAGCAGTAAGTGCTTTTAACTGATGAACTCTCTCTCCAGGCTTCTGGGCATAACTTTTACCAGGTCCTTAAAGACGTGTGTGTGTGTGTGTGTGTGTGTGTGTGTGTGTGTGTGTGTGTGTGTGTTGTAGTGCTGGGGCTGGAAGCTGAAGAAAGCTCATCCCTGAGTTATGTCCTGAGCTCACCTTAAGAGGCCCAGGGAAGGTGAGGCCCCAAATGTGTGCTCACCACGACTTATATGCTGTCCATTCGAAGCTCACACTGCTGTACACGAGCCCCATGGTGGGGAGGCTGCATTGGTGGTTCTAGCTCTGTCCTACCCACTCTGTTTTACTAGGGAGCCAGTCCAGTCAACAGTGCATCAGACAAGAGGCTAGGATCAGTGAAAAATGCCTAGGAAAATTAAAATAGCCCTTTTAGCTGAGTGTGAGGATGGCGGAGAGGTGGCAGCTGACATGTATGGATTCTGAGCTAAGCTGGACCCTACCAGAAGCAGAGGCTAATTTGCAGACACTTTAAGGGGTGAGTGTGTGAACAGGTCTGGGTGTCGGGGGACAGATATGCAGCAGACCAGTTACTACGGCCTCAGCCTGGGCGAAGGCATAGGAGTGCTTTGTTTCCTGTCGGACCAGTTTCCAGTTAAATCTCCTCATTTTGGGCTTTCTGGAGAAGCACAGCTGCAAACCGAGGCGGGGCCTGAGGGAGAAGGCGCGGCATCTCCCTTCTGGTCAGAGATCAACATTTTTCCCTCAGCACCACCCTCTGAGGCACTTTGATGGGAGACAGTGCCTTGGCCAATCAGAGCACCACATTCCTGGTTGTGTGATTGGTTTAGGCCCAGGCCCACGGCCCAAGCTGAGCCAATGGCATTTCCCAGGAGTTGCTAGGCTGTCTGGAAGTGGGCCTGGAGCCACGAGGCCATCTTGCCACATAAGTTGACCTGCTTTGGAGGGAAGTTCTTCCTGGAGAGCAGAGCTGGGGGTGCTGGGCAGCAGGTTTCCGATTTGTTGAGCCCCTGTGTCCAATCAAGCTTAAGGCTGGATTACTAAGAACTTTCTGGATGCTGGAACCAATCAATTATTTTCATGTATTGACTTAGCTAGTTGGGGTTGGGTTTCTTAATCCACCAAGATTCTTTGACACCAAGAATCATGGGTGTCATAAGTAAGGGAGAGGATGAGGGACTCTCAGGCTTTGTTTAGCCCAGGAAAGGCTGGTTTATGCGACACAGAGTCCCCGAGGCTCACAGAGGCCTTTCTGCACAGGGTCCGTAAAGACATGCAACACATCCTTATGTGGGTGCCGGGCCCAGGCACAGAACCTCCGTCAGTCACATCGACATCTATAGAATCCATTTACAACCCACCTAGCAGTGGAGGAGCCCCACATGGCTGCCCAGAGCCCAGGGCTTGCACAGAACCTCCCCAAAGGGCCACTGACAGAAGTCACACAGACAGGTGCTGGCAGCCCATTGAGAATTAGCAAAAAATGTGAATTCCTGTACGCATGAGGGTTTCCGACTCATAGAACAATGGAATAATTTGGCAAAGTTGAGCCCACATCTGTGCTGAACAACAGCAGGAAACTCCCTGGGGGTGAAACTGCTTGCCTTCAAACCTCCGTTTATGATGATGATGATGATGATGATGATGATGAAGAAGAATTCGTTATTTTACCCCATATCTTTATTCCTTTAGGGATTGACCTACACCCTGTATTTCTCTGGCTTTGAAACCCCACCTAGGAATTCAAGCTGACTCAGAGCCTGGAGGGATGAAGGAGGGTTGGGATTGAAGGGAGGCAGCTTGGAGGAGGGTAAGACTAGAAGCCAGTCAGGTCTGCTCCTTAGCATCCCCAGGGTCCAGCCCAGGCTCTGAAAAGCTGGCTTTGCTGTGTAAATAACTGGATAGATGAATGGCTACCAGACAAGGTAAGCTCCTCAGAACGCCTTTCCAGAAGGTGATAGGAAGCCCCAGGAGGCTGGGTGCAGGCAGTCCAGTACTGGGCACATTCTTTCACTGGTATTAGGGACACAAAGACAATTCCACATGCATGGGCAGGGCTTCCCCTCCCTCCTTCCCCCTCCTTCTGGACTCTGAGGGCCTCTCCACCTTCGACCTCTCACTACAAATTATATTTCCCACTTCAATCCATGTGCTTGCAAAAGCAAACCCCCTTATCCTTGCCCTAATGGAAAGCCAGCATCCCTCAACACAAGGAAAGTATCAAGCTGTCTAAAGCAGACCCATCCAGGCAGAGCCTGCTGCCTGCCCCGGGCTGTTTAAAGCAGGACATGACTGTGTGATCTGCTTACACGAGGTACCTGGAGTAGTCACATTCACAAGGACAGAAAGTTAAGTGGTGGCTGCCAGCATGGGGCAGGGGTGAGAGGGGGTGTCACTGTTTAATGGGGACCAAATTCCACTTAGGCAAGATGAAAAGCGGTCTGTGGATAGAGATAACGATAGCCCAATATATGGAACACCTTAACACTTAAATGTGAAATTCACATTTAAACACTGTGAAGGGTCTGTGGGCATGGCTCAGTTGCAAAGTACTTGCTTAGTATGTGCAGACCCTCTGGTCTGCCCCTCAAACAAATCAACAACAGAACCCTAAAAAAACAAGAAGTGAGGCAAGCTAGCCATGTGTGTAATCTTAGCACTCAAGAGGCTGAAACAGTAGTCGTGAGTTCGAGGCTGACCTGAACTACATATTGAGACCCTGTCTCAAAATAGGCATAAGAGATGGATCAAAGGCAGGTGGGGTAGGGTGGAGATGCCAGAGGCAGGGTGCCAGCCCTGAATGATGGCGCTGGGTGTCCTACCGAAATGGCCCTGGAGTGGTAGCAGTGGTTGGTGAATTCCTATAGGAATGTGCCTTGCCAGGAAGGGACAGAAGTACCCCAGTATGAACCTCAACATTTAGATTCCAGGGTGGCTTTGGGAAACTACCTCCAGGTGTCTCACACCTCATCCAGTCAGAGGAGGCTGAGGTGAGCACTGGGTGTGGAGCATGTTGGTGGATGTCGTGTCTAGTACTAGGGTGCAGGATGGTTTTCAAGAGTCTGTCCCTTCTTCCTATACAGAATTCTTTCCTAGGTTTGCTCTGATCAGTTTTCAGGGAGAGGAGATCAGTGAATTAATTTCTTGTGTTGGGGACAGTAGGTCACACTCAGGGTCATCATGCCCTTCATACTACTGGATAACAGGGGACTTGGTGATTGCTCCACTGTTCTGGGTTACAAGCCACCTTGCACACAGTGCTTGTTAAGCATGATAAATTCTGTCCTAGGGCCATGAAGGTGACCAGGCATCCTGCTCTTAAGATGTTCACTGTTTCAAAGAGGAAAAGGACGCTACCAGTCATGACAAGACATCAAGAGAAATACAGGTGAGGCTGGCCAGGGTGGTGTACATGCCTGATATTCCAGTACTCAAGAGACATAGGCAGGAGAATCATGATATCCTTGCCAGCTTGGACTTTGTAGAGACATCCTGTTTCCAAAACAAAACCAACAACAAAAAAACCAAACAAACAGAAAAACCTGGGTACTGGAAAACTGGCTGCTCAGTGGTTAAGGGTTCGGTTCCCAGAATTCATATCAGGCAGGTCACAACCCTCTGTAACTCTAGTTCCAAGGGATCCGATGCCCTCCTCTGGACTACTTGGGGACCAAGCATACACATGATACACATACATCCTTGCAGGCAAACATATACACATAAAATAAAAATAAATCTTTGAATTTTAATTTTGCTTTTCTTGTATGAGTATCTTGTCTCCATGTATGTAAGTGCACCATGTGTGTGCAATATATGTGGGGGCCAGAAGAGGGGTCAGATCTCCTGGAACTGGAGTTATAGATGGTTGTTAGCCACCATGTGGGTGCTGGGAACTGAACCCAACTCTGCAAGGATGATGAATCATGGCAGGTCCCACTTCAAGGATGGGAGCCATTTGATAGCTGGGAGAGAGGGGATGTGGTCTGGCTAAAGAAAGTATATCACTGGGGGTGTGTCCAGCCCCTCTGTCTCTCTCCCCTCCTTTCTGCCCCTGAGTTGGGCCACTCTGCAGCACCTCGGCTGCCTGTAGGATGCTGTATTGTACCTCACTGCGCATGCACCCCAAGTCTATGGAGCCAAGCGAGCAGAGACTAAACTGAGACAGTGAACAGGAAAAAAACCTTTGCTTCTTTGAGTTGATTTTCTCAAGTGTTTTGTGATAGCAAGTCAAATTGACTAAAGCCGGAGATGACTAAGAGCCCTTAGGAAAGAGACCTGTGAGAGAGAGAGAGCGCTCCCTTGGCCCTTCCTCTACATAAGGACGGAGGAAGAAGACAAGTTTGTGGACCCGGAAGTGAGCTCTTGACAGACACAGCATCCAGGGACGCCTTGGAGTTTGCCAGCTTCTCGACGTGGGAGAAATTCAGTTTTGAGGGGTTCGGAGCCACTCAGCTTGTGTTCTGTGATAACGGCCAGGACAGACTTGGACAGGTGCAGTGCCCGCGCCTCAGCATCCCCAGCGGGGCCTGTCCGGCTCTGCGGGAAGCAGTGCGCATGGTGGCCCGCTTCCTCTCCCTCGCTTCTCTGGGCCTGCGGACAGTACACGCTTCCGACCTCGTTCTTACTACCTGACTGCTGCTTTGCAATCCCTTGCTCCTCCTCGTTTTAGTTCTTTAAAAAATATTTTATTTATTATTTTTATTTTGAGAATGAGTGTATTGCCTGCATGTATGTAAGCACACTCGTGTTGTGTAGTGAGCATGGAGGTCAGAAGAGAACATTGGAGCCCCTGGAACTGGACTTATGGATGGTTGTGAGCTGCCATGTGGGTGCTGAGACTCGAACCTGGGTCCTCTGCAAGAGCAGTGAGTGCTCTTAACTGCTGAGCCATCTCTCCAGCCCCCTCTGTTTAGTTTTTAAAATGTTTGTTATTTTGACAGGATCTCACTACGTAGCCACCTGTAACAAAGAATCATCTTGCCTCAGCCTCCCCAGTGCAAGGATTACAGGTGTGTGCCACCACACCTGGCCTCCCCCTCTTTTTAGATGATTAAGGTTTCAGGCTTCACCAAGAGCTACAGTGTCTATAACTCCCTCCCCATGAGCTCCCACCCAGCCCCTGCCACCACCCTGCCCACCACACATCTCCATTTGTCAGCAAATGACCAAGTAAATCCAGTATAAGATGGCTAGGGCTAGAGAAATGGCTCAGTAGTTAAGACCACTGGCTAAGGACCAGGGCTGGATTCCCAGCACCACACATCAGCTAAAAACCATCTGTAATGCCAGTTCCAAGGGATCTGATGCCCTTTTCTGGCCTCCATGGCCATTTCATACATGCAGGTAAAACACCCATAAAATTTAAAATCCTTTTTAAAAACTGTATTTATTTTTATTTTATGTTCATGAAGTGTACTGCCTGTATATAAGTTCACTCCTGTAATGCTCGAGGAGGTCAGAAGAGGGCGTCAGATCTCCTGGGAATGGAATTACAGACGGTTGTTAACTGCCATGTGGCTGCTGGGATTCGAACCTGGGTCCTCTGCAAGAGCAGCCAGTGCTTTTAACCTCTCATCTATCTCTCCAGCCTTTGCGCTGTATGTGCGCGCATGCACGCGTGTGTGTGTGTGTGTGTGTGTATGTGTGTGAGGCCCAGCATTGTGTGTGTGTGATGCCCAGCATTGTGTGTGTGTGCGTGTGTGTGTGTGTGTGATGCCCAGCATTGTGTGTGTGTGATGCCCAGCACTGTGTGTGTGTGCGTGTGTGATGCCCAGCATTGTGTGTGTGTGTGTGTGATGCCCAGCATTGTGTGTGTGTGATGCCCAGCATTGTGTGTGTGTGTGATGCCCAGCATTGTGTGTGTGTGTGATGCCCAGCATTGTGTGTGTGTGTGATGCCCAGCATTGTGTGTGTGTGTGATGCCCAGCATTGTGTGTGTGTGATGCCCAGCATTGTGTGTGTGTGTGATGCCCAGCATTGTGTGTGTGTGTGTGTGTGTGAGATGCCCAGCATTGTGTGTGTGTGATGCCCAGCATTGTGTGTGTGTGTGTGTGTGTGTGTGTGATGCACAGCACTGAACTTAGGCTCTACCTACCGTGTCCCCACCTGCCTCATCCTTACCCCAGAAAGTGCCCCTCCCTCATCATTCAAACTCCAAACCTGGCGTGTAGCCTTGACTTTCTTTTCCCCCACCTCCTACATTGTGTATATCACCAAGCCCCCGTGGCTCTCAGCCTCCCAAGCACTTCTGGTCTGTTAGCATCGTTCTCCCTTCTCTTAGACCAAGTCACAGTCCATTGTGGGGTAGACCCCACTATCACCCTCACTGACATGACACAGTGCATGTCACCAGCACTCGGAATCATCCCTTTGGGAAGGAATCCCACTCAAATCTACCCCTCTGGAAACTGAGCGACAGCTTCCAGCTGCTTTAGGACATCAGGTTGGTTGCTGGGGAGGCAGGCCTGCTAGGGAGGGGCTCTTCTCTTGGCATCCTCTGCCCCACTCTTCCTGGCTCTTGGCCCCTTTCTCAAGCCTGCTGCTGCTTCCGGGTGTTTGCACCTGTTCTTCACCCCCACCCTTCCCCTCCTCCTTTGCCTTCCAGAGACTGGCTCCTTCCCATGGGGGCGGTACTCGGCCACATTCTCTGAAATTGTCTGTCTCTGTATCAGACTGTTATTTTCTGTCCCACTGTCACCAACTTCCTTGCAGTACCTTTTTTTTAAGCTATGAAAATATTCCACAGTGCAGGAATGCAGAGAGATAATAGTGCAGTGAGCTTCATAGCCTTACCCTATATCTTTGGTAATTAAAAATTTGCTTCATCGAGCCAGTGTTTGTTTTTCCCTTGGCTGAAGTATTTTAAGGCAAATTCCAAACATGACACCATTCCACTTTTGTACACTTAAGCAGGCATTTCTACAAGAGTGTGAGTGTTTTTGTACATAACCACAACACCAGTAAAACACCCAATAAAGCCAGGCACAGGGCACACACCTGCAATCCCAGATCTCAAGAGGCTGAGGCAGGAGGATCTTGAGTTTGAGCCCAGCCTGAAGAAGAAGGAGGAAGAAGAGGAAGAAGAGGAGGAGAAGGAAGAGATATCTAATAAAAATAACAATTCTTAATATCATTTAATAATCTAAAATCAGATATCCGAGTTGTCTAGACTGTCTCCTAACTGTTGGGTGAGCCAGAATCCATCCAGAGAGGCTCTGCACACTATACCTAGTTGCTGGGTCCTCGGCCAGGCCCCAGGGGGAGCCCTCCCATGTCCTCTTTGCTGTGAGTCATTTCACAGCCTACATGGGCTGCATGCTTCTCATCCTCATGGTTGATGTAGATGGAAATGAACTCTCGAAGTCTGATTTGATCCACATCTGGCCCTGACACTCTGGGTCCACATGTCATTCCCCAGCTGTCATGATGACGGGCTGGAGAGTCAAACAGCAGGAGTGGTGTCCTTCCATTGAAAAGTTCTCCATCAGCCCCTCACTAAATAGCTTCATTCATTAATAATTTATTGTTTCTGGGGCTAGAACCCAGGGCCTTGTGTGTGCCAGGCAGGTGTTCTACCACTGAGCCACGCTCCAGCCCCTCACTGGGGGATTCTAGGCAGGTGCTCTACCACTGAGCCACACCCCAGCCCCTCACTAGAGGATTCTAGGCAGGTGCTCTACCACTGAGCCACGCCCCAGACCCTCACTGGGGGATTCTAGGCAGGGGCTCTATCACTGAGCCACGCCCCAGCCCCTCACTGGGGGATTCTAGGCAGGTGCTTTACCACTGAGCCACGCCCCAGCCCCTCACTGGGGGATTCTAGGCAGGTGCTCTACCACTGAGCCACACCCCCAGCCCCTCACTGGGGGATTCTAGGCCAGTGCTCTATAGCTAAGCTTTATCTGCAGCCCTTGTTTTACTCTCTTTCTCAAATAGCATCATCTTATAGGCATTACTCCACAGCTTTCTTTTCCTCCCTCCCTCCCTCCTCCCTCCTTCCCACCTCCCCCTTCCCTCCTTTCTCTTTTCATGTTTGTGGTACATGTGCATGCACACATGTGTGTGCAGGTGTGCCACACTCATGCATGTTCATGTCGAAACTAGAGGTTGACATTGGGTGTCTTTCTCTATCCTTACTTTCTACTTTTTTATTTATTTTTCGGTCTTTTTTGAGGCAGGGTCTCCCTGTAGTCCCTGCTGACCTGGAACTTACTATGTAGACCAGGCTGGCCTTGAACTCACAGAGATCCGCCTGCCTCTGCCTCCCAAGTGTCGGAATTAAAAGTGTGTGTCACCACACTCAGCCCTGTTAATTGTTTTCTTAAAGAGAGAGTCTTCCAATGAACTTGGAGTTCACCAAGTGGCTGGCCAGCGAGCCCCCAGTATCCACCCGTATTTTCTTCTTTCACTCTTGGCTTTTTCTCTAGGTGCTGGGGATGCAAACCCAGGTCCTCAGGCTTGCACAGCAAGCACTTTTCTCACTGAGCCCTCACCCCAAACTGATAGCCTTCTTAGTCAGACCTTTTCACATCAGTGCATGTGGATCGTGGTTTTTGTTTTCTTCTACCCCAGGCTGGCCTCAAACCTCTGATCCCCTTGCTTCGGCCTCTGTAGGGTTTATCTTGAATTCTCTTGAACCAGTTATCTAATTACATTTTGCAAAATTTCCTTTGTTTCAGAAATCTACATTAGGGGCATACCCAGGGGTACAGTGTGTAAGAACCATCTACCAGTACAGACAGGGGGGCCAGGAGTGGCGAGTCTGTGAGAAACTAGAAGTAACCACGGAACAGGCTACCAGGCCTCTGCTTTTTATCAGTTCTGGGCCCTTGTGGGGCTAAGCCACGTCAAATCTGAAAGACTCCTCCCTGCTGGAGTCTGCCTCCTAGCTTCCTGCCCCACTTGGGCGCCCCTCTGTGTACTCAGTAGAGCTTCTGGAAGGAAATTTTCCAGGGCTGTTTGGTTACCTCGAGATACAGCTCACACAGTGCAATAAATGCCTCGTTCTTTTAAGCTCCATAGTTTTATTCTTCAGAGCACTTGAGACATTTTGTAATTGGGCGTCTGTTTACTTGTTGGGTCCTTTTCCTGTCTGAAGAAAGCTGCCAGAAGGTAACATGTGTCTGTCTCCGTTCATTTCTTTTTTTCTTGTATGTTTTTTAGTTTGTTGGTTTTGTTGAGATAGGGTCTCACTGTGTACCCCTTGTTGGCTTGGAACTTGCTATGTAGACTAGGCTGGCCTCAAACTCACCAGAGATCTGCCTGCCTCTGCCTCTGGAGCGCTGAGATTAAAGGTGTGTGCCATCACGCTTCACTGTACCTTTTTTTTTTTTTTAATATAGCCTCTCTTGGAACCCAAGGTAGCTTCAAACTTGCAATCCTCCTGCCTCAGTCTCCTCAGTGCTGGGACTCCAGGCATATCTGTGATATCAGGCCTGGCTCCAGGCACTCCCTCTCTGGACTATCTGTGAGAAGAGGAGTGAGGAAGAAGCCAAGGAGCCTCAAGTGGCAGGGTCCCAGGTGGGGTGAACCGCGATAGCATTCCTGGGAGAAGACCCATAGCAAGAGACAACTGCCAGGTGGGTCTGGGACCAGGGCTCTCCTCCCCTCTGCCTCATCGGGGTCACCTCTTCCTCTGAGGCTCTCTTCAGGTTCTAAGGAAGCACATCCCACATTTGCACATAGAGCTCAGCCCTAGGCTCAGCCAGCCCTCCCCCTCTGGGTCTTTAATTGCTCTGTTTTCCACTTCACAAGTGGGTAGGCTGGTGTAACACTGGAGTCTGTTTTATATACACATAGGTAGTTAGCAAACCCAGAATGTGTGGCAAACTAGGCAAGCTATGTTCTATTGTTCCATCTTTATGATACTAACACACGAAAGCAAGAAAACTCTGAGCTAGAGCCTGTTCAATTTAACCAAACCGCCAGCCATGTGGCGTGAACAAACGTGCTGTGGGAGATGACAGAGGCCCACTGAGCCCCTTATCTGAAGATCCCCCAGGAAGCAGGCCCTGGGCACAGGCTCTCCTGTTTCCCCTGTCCTGTCCAGAATGGGCTGGCCTTCTTCTCACTCAATATCTGGATTCAGGCCACAAGCCAAGGATTGCTCCCCACCATGATGGGCAGAAACCTGTCCTCAAGTTGGGAGAAGGGTCAGGTCATAAGTAAGCCAGCAAACACATGAAAAAGATAAGATGCTTCCAGTGGCCCTCAGAACTCCCTAGAGAATAAATGGGTGATGGGATACAGAGTTAATACAGCCGGGCCATCACTTCAGATAAGGTGACTTACACAGGCCTATCACAAGAAGCCACATTTGACCTATGACCTGAGGCATGAGGAAAATCCAGCAAGAAAAACCACTGGGAAAGTATTCCTGACCCAAGGGATTGTATGTGCAAAGGCCCAGAGGCAGGAATGCTTCAGTGTGTTAGTGGAAGGCCAGCGGGCTGAAGCAAGGTTGGAGAGACAGGCGGGGCTCATGGACTGAACTGGGAGTTTGGGTTTTATTCCACTGAGCCTACAAGCCTTAGAAGGCTTTTAAGTAGGAGGGTGAGTCATCTGATTTGCAGGTTTAAGGGTCACTGTGCTTTGGGGAGTGTGGGGTGCAGTGGGAGGTTAGACTTGTGGAGGCCAATGAGTCAGGCAGGCGTGATGGTGGTTTGGGCCAAAACCGGGGGTATGAGATAGACCCTGGAATCAACATGCTTGCAAGAGACGAGAAGCTGTCTGCCCATGGATGGTCCTCTTGGGGCTCCCAAGGGGTTTTCGCGAGGTCTTTCTGCAGGCCTGTAGACCTTGGATGTGTGCTGCCTGGGAGTGGGTGAGCAGGGTGGGGATTGGATCTACTCTGGCAGGTATACCCCAGTGTCTCCAGGGCCGCAGGCCTCCCTGCAGCACCCAGGGTTTCCTGGAGCCACTGCCATCTTTTAAGCTTCCTTTTGCTTTCTTGTAGTATCTGTCTCTATCTGTCAAAGTCACATACAAGGTCTGGCTCAAGTATCCCTGCCCCTCAGGGACCGGCCCTCCATCCTCCGTCTTCCCCTCCTGGGTCTGCACCCGCAGTGGACTTGGGTATCATGTGGGTGCCCCGGTGGCCTCTGTCCCTATGAGACACTGAAGGCTCTCAGGGAGGCCCGGATTCGGGCTTTGCTCCCTTCCACCTCATGTGCCAAATTCATCAGAATTATTTTGGAGGGGTCAGCAAAAAGAAATCTCTTAGTGTGTGAGGGTGGGGTGCGGTGGGGTGGCGCGTTTAAGCAGGGCCGGCTCCCAGTTGAGGTCCTCAGCTCGATCCACTCTCTTAGGCGAGATGGTGGTTTGAACTATTCCTTCAGTTATCCTAACCAGCTTGGCGTCCGTTGGTCCAGCTGGGTCACCTGTCGGCCCCTGGCTCCCTGTTTCCGACTGATCAGGCTTGGATCATGTGCTCGCTTGGGCCGTGGGTGCTGCCCCAAGGCGATCCCATCCGCGGAGTGAGCGAGAGGGTGTTCCTGGAGGTGCTTCCCCCACACGTCCCCCCGCCTCCCGTTCCCTTTCCGGACTCTGCAGGCTTTTGTGACGCCTCTTTCGTCCTCTCTTACTTGACCTGATGCCCCAGGGACATCCTCCTTCCCTGGGGCACCGTGAGCACCTTTTGTCTTCCTGCCAATCCACCACTATCCACATTCCTTGTAAGAGAGGACTTTCTAAAACAAGAGCATACACAGCTTGCCCAGCACCTCTGATGGCTCCCCAGTGCCCCCCGGATGGGAGGGAGCTCTTTCTTGAGACCATGTCTACCCTCTGGAGACCCGGTTCTGTCTCCTTCCAGGCCCTCCAGCCTCTTCTAATGTCCTCTGGACTTATTCTCCACCTGGGATTCCCTTTCCAGGCTTGTCTAAGTGGCAGACCTTCCCCTAGCCATCATCTCCTCCAGGAAGACCTCCCAGACTTTTCAAGCATCTGAACTGTGCCCTTTGCTACAGGGCATAGCTGTTGGCCCGCCGCTGAGCTGGGTCCACTCTGGGCTTCATTCCTTCTGCCTAGACTCTCTCTCAGCCCCTGTTTTTCCCACAGCCTTGTGCATTACCAGGCCAAGCTATGCCTCCTGGGCGCAGTTCGTTTTTGACTTGGGTGGGTTTTATCTACCCTGAGGAGGGCAGGACTACAAGCTTCCTGCCTGGGCCCCATTTGCCACTCAGTTCACTTGTCGCCTCCTCCTCCAGGCAGCCTTCTCTGACTGCCCTCCCACTGCCACTCTGGGTTCCATTTTCTTTCTGGCATTTACACAGTTGTCATTTCTCTGTTTGCTTACCTAGAGTCTTTCTTCAAATTGCCCACATCCAAGACACTGTCAACCCCATGGGAGCAGACATTGGGTGGCACAGGGGCCCACTGAAGAATGGCTTAGTGGGTGACTCCAGGGCCCTCCCCAGGCTGCCTGGCACATTGGCCTGCCTTTGGAAAGAATGGTCACAGTTTCCAAGTTCAAGGGACTAGTGTCAGGCAAGTGTGTGAGGGACTTCAGTAAGACTGGTGAGACTCGTCTCACTGGAAACCCTTCTGGGCCACAGGGCCCAGGCCTTTAGACAGCTAGGCTGCTCCAGAGAGCACAAAGCACTCTACTCCAGCTGCACTGGGCTTCTCTAGACCCAACTCAGCACAGCCCAAACTCCACAGTGCCTGTCCTGCTGCCTCTGTCATTTCCACTGCTGGTCTCCTCCTCCTCCTCCTCCTCCTCCTCCTCCCCCCTCTCCTTGCTTCTCATGCTCTTCCTCCTCCCCCTGCTCCTCCTCCTCCTCCCCCTGCTCCTCCTCCCCCTCCTCCTCCTCCTGCTCCTCCTGCTCTTCTTCCTCCCCCTGCTCCTCCCCCTGCTCCTCCTGCTCTTCTTCCTCCTCCTGCTCCTCCCCCTGCTCCTCCTCCTCCTTCCGCTCCCCCTGCTTCTCATGCTCCTCCTCCTCCTGCTCCTCCTCCTCCTCCCCCTGCTCCTCCTCCTCCCCCTCCCCCTGCTTCTCATGCTCCTCCTCCTCCCCCTGCTCCTCCTCCCCCTGCTCCTCCTCCTCCCCCTGCTCCTCCTGCTCTTCTTCCTCCCCCTGCTCCCCCCCTGCTCCTCCTCCTCCTTCCGCTCCTCCTGCTCCTCTTCCTGCTGCTCCTCTTGGTCCTCTTCCTCCTCCTCCTCCTCTTCTTCCTCTTCTTCCTCCTGCTCCTCTTCTTGCTGCTCCTCCTGCCCCTCCTCATCTTCTTCCTCCTCCTCTCCTCCTTCTTTTCCTCTTGTTCTTCCTTCTCTTCTTCCTCCCCCTGCTCCTCCTGCTTCTATTCAGAGTCCGGGGTCCACAAACCCTGCAAGCAGTGGAGCAGGCTGGGCACAGGCAGCCAGGCAGATGGAAGCCTTCAGGAGTGTGAGGCCTCTGACCTGTCCCTGCCCCATTAACCTGGTAAACGCTTCCTCAGCCACTTCCAGTGTGTGTGTGTGTGTGTGTGTGTGTGTGTGTGTGTGTGTGTGTGTGGTGGGGGCTATGGTTATGGTGTGGAGTGTTCCCTCCCTTCCACAGTATTCTGAGTACATTCTGTATATTTGCATGTGGGTGACTGTGTGTGTGTGTGCATGCGTACGCACCTGCGTGTGCATGTATGTGTGCGTACCAAATTATGAGGTATAGACTTATTTTGTAAGGTTGAATAAAAACAGGGTCAAGGAGGCTGGAGAGACGGCTGGGCAGCTGAGCATGCTTACTGCTTTCTCAGAGAGCCTAGTTCCCAGCACTCATATAAGACAACCCACAACTGCCTGGAACTCCAGCTCCAGGGAATCCGATGCCCTCTCCTGGCCTCTGTGGGCACATCACACATGTGCACATACCCACCCAGAGACACACACATATGCACATAAATAAAAACAAATCTTATTTAAAATGCAGTCGTACTTTGTGTGTGCAAATATTTAATTAACTTCAAATTGTTTTAATTAATTACATTACTTATGTATCTATTTATTTGCACGTGTCTGCCACAGTACATGTGTGGAAGTCAGGACAACTTGTGGCAGTCAGTTTTCTCTTTCCATCATGGAGGTCCTGGGGATCAAGCTTATGTTGTAAGGATCTGTGACGAACAGCTTTACCTGTGAGCCATCTCATCATTAGTTTTGTTTTGTTTTGAAACAGACTCTTAATGGACAGTCCAGGTAGGCCTGGGATTTGTGATCCTCCTGCCTCATCGTATAAGCACTGTGATTACATACGTGGCTCACTTGGATCGGCTCCTCTCCAGTCCAGGATGACAGAGGGCCGTCTGGCAGAGCGCATGTCCCTCCTTGGATGGTGTGGCCACTGTGCATGGCCACTGCACTACCTCATCTAACTTTATTGGATTCTGGGGATTCGAACTCAGGTCCTCATGCTTGTGAAGTTAGTACTTTACTAACTGAACCTCTCCCCAGCCGGCTGTTCACGTTCCTTTTCAGGAACACTGCTTAACATAGACTCCTCTGCAAAGGTGCCCGCTCACCTTTTTGAATTACAGCTTTTGTAGGCACAGCTTACCTGGCGACCGACTGCTCTGTTAGAAGTCTCTAACATGCCCTCAGAGAGGGCTCTCCTGACTGTGCCACCGATGTGACCATGCCCCTCGTATGACAGCTCTCATGTGACCACGCCCCTCGTATGACAGCTCTCATGCGACCACGCCCCTCGTATGACAGCTCTCATGTGACCACGCCCCTCGTATGACAGCTCTCATGTGACCACGCCCCTCGCATGACAGCTCTCATGTGACCACGCCCCTCGTATGACAGCTCTCATGTGACCACACCCCTCGTATGACAGCTCTCATGTGATCATGCCTGGCTCATACATTGGCATGACATAACTGTCACTTTCTTTTCTTTTAAAAAATTTTTATATATTATTTTTTATTTTCTGGGTATAAGTGTTTTCTCTGCGTCCGTAAGGTACCTGTGTCATGCAATGCCTGTGGAGGTCAGAAGGGAACGTCAGATCCCCTGGAACTGGAATTACAGATGGTTGTTAGCTGCCATGTGGTGCTGGGAATTGAATCTGGGTCATCTGCAAGAGCAGTCAGTGCTCTTAACTGATGAACCATCTCTCCAGCATCTCTCTCTCTCTCTCTCTCTCTCTCTCTCTCTCTCTCTCTCTCTTTCCGGGTTTTTGGGGATTGTTTTTTGAGACTGCCTCCCTGTAACCCCATCTGGCCTGGAACTCGCTCTGTTCAAGGCTGACCTTGATCTCACAAAGATCTGCCCACTTCTGCCTCTTGAGGGCTGGGATTAAAGTCATGCTCCACCATGCTTGGCCAATTGTCACTTTTTTTTTTTTTTAATATTGATTTTTTTTTTTCAATGTGTTCAAGTGTTTTGCCTGTAAGTAAGTACACCATGTGTGTGCGATGCCTGTGGAGGCCAGAGGAGGGCATCGGACTCTCTGGAGCTGGAGTTACAGACAGCTGTTAGCTACAGTGTGGGTGCTGGGAACTGAACCCGGGTCCTCTGCGAAAGCAGCCAGTACTCCTAACTGCTGAGCGTCTCCCCAGCCCTCTTCTGTCACGTTCTGGCTGGTGCTATCTTTGCTCACAGTCACCCGTTCCCGCTCTGTGACAGTGAGGCGGAAGTCTGGACCTGGGGTTCAGTGAGTTTCATGCGAAAGGCCTCTCTCCTGAGCCGGGGTCCTATGAGGCCTCCATCAAAGGGGTGCTGCCCGACCCAGAGTCTTGGACTCCGGCCCAGGATCGGCATCAGGCACGTTGTAGCCTCACATACTCACTCTGCTGCCTGTCTTCATGAAGCAAGCTGCCCAGCACCTGTTCATGTCGGTTCCGGGCTGCAAGCCTGGGGCAGGGCAGGGTGGCCAGCTAGCAGCCAGCTGGAATGAGCGGGAGCTTCGTGCAGGACTAAAGCCTGCCGGATCACCCCAGCCCCTCTGCAGCTCAGCACAGCCCAGGATGGCCCAAGGCCTCTGGGAAGAGAGCTAACCCCTCTGTCCTCTGTCCTCTGCCGCCAGCCCTAAACAGCATGTCAGGTCGTGTGGACCCCGCCGGGGGCATCCTTGGGCTTGTGCGCCTGCTCAGCACAGGTGTGAGGTGCTAGCCACTCTCTCCACGCCTTGGCACCTGCGAGCCAGGCTGAGCCTGCCAATACCGGGGCCGAGGCTGTGCGTGCGCACGAGCTGCAGCCCTGGCTGCTGGCGCTTGCAGGCAGCCACGAGGGAAATTTCTAGCACAAAGACCGTGTGCCCGAGAGAAAGAGGGGGAATTGCTCGGCAAACTTCAGAAGCGATCAAAATGTCCTTTCCATAAAGTCCTGGCTTAAAAAATGTTAGCAGGTGCGTGTACAATAGCGAGCCAGTGGGGACCGGTTCCTGCCATTTCCGCCCTCGCCACTTTAGGAATTCGAAGCAGCGTTTTCTGCAAACTGTCATTCTTGCCTGGTTAGGAAAGCTGTTTTCTGCCTATGGGGGCACGCTGTGCTACTGTCCCGGGCTGCTGCTCCTTGTATACGTCTCCCCCTGCCTTGTCCCTTGGGGACTGCATGGCTCTCCCAGGGCACTGTGGTCGGCTGCAGTATTCCAGCAGGGGCAGGGAGGACTTGGGGCGCGGTGGGAGGATGAGGGGCGGCTGAGGGGTAGGAGAATGGGAGGTTGAGGGGTGTCGGGTAGGAATGGGGCTGGGGTGGTTCCTGATACCTGGGAGTTGGGGTGGTTCGTAGACACTCGTCATCCCAGTAACTGGGAGGTTGAGGCAGGAGGATCACGAGTTCTATCTTGGCTAGCCTGGGCTATAGTGAGACTTCCAAACAAAACACAAAACCAAAAAGGCCCCTGATAATGGTGCTGGGCCCTTGGTGGAAAATGACTGGGGAGGGTTTGTGTGAAGATGAGGTCCAAACGGCAGGAGGTAGCTTATGGTCACCAGAAGCCACGTCAGTCATTACTTCACCCACTTACTCATGCAAGTACTCAACATGTGCTTTAACTTTTTTCTATTTTTTTATTTTAGGAACTGGAAAGATGGCTCTTGCAGAAGACTCAGGCATGGTTCCCAGCAACCACATGGCAGCTAGCAACTGTCTGTAATTCCAGTTCCAAGGCACCTGACGCCCTCTTCTGGCCCCCATGAGCATTACACACATGAGTACACATATACATGCAGGTAAAACACTACATTGTGATTCTCTCTCCTACCCCATGTCCTGCTCTCCTGCTAGCCTTGGGCACAGGTCCACTCTTGCTCTTAGCACCCTAGATCTCCGGACTACTCACCCACTGCCTTCTGAATCCTGTACTCAGACCAGCTCAATTTGTCAGTCTAGTTTGTTAGTGCCTTCGCAGGCTGTCCCCACCCCACACTTCTATCTGCCTGCCCTAGACTCACCATCTACCCTGGCTGTTCCCTCCCCCAACCTGCCTGGATTTCTGTGAGAGTCTTCTTTACTGTCAAGTATCCCAGTCACCACTCATCAAAGAAGCTTCTATAGCATCAGATAGAGACTACTACAGAGCACCACAGCTGGTCACACAGACATTGTCTGTGAATTGACCATGCCTAAGAAGCACGTCTACAATGCAGCCTCTACACCCAAGGCTCATGAAATATAGAACAAGGAGTAAAGAAGACACTAATGAATCTATCAGCTCTCATTAATGAAGCTCCTTCATGCAACAGAGGGCCAGGAACACAAAAGGTCACAAATGACTAAAGCACGGAGATTAGAAATCTGCACAGTGTGGGTCCCTGGACAGGACTCTGATATTAAATTTCACTCACCCAGGGCTCAGGGACCGTTGGGGAAGAGGGGCAGAAAGATTGCAAGAGTCAGTGAGGAAGTATGTGACCATATAGAAACAGAATCCTACAAGCTCCTGGGACCCTGCTCGTACGAACCTACAGCAATGGTTTCATCATGATCAAGATCCACAAAAACTCAGGCAGACAAAACCCAGCATGGCACTGGGGAAATGGGCAGCAGACCCCAACCTTTGCTTCAGAAATATTGGCAACTGATTACTGTTGGGAGAGGATGAGCTAGGCTTCCTAAAGCGAGGGACTCCGGATTGGCCAACTAAACCTCAGTGGATGACCCTGCACTGAAGTCATTTGGGGACACTAACGACTCAATAGACTTTAACACAGATGAAAGAATGTAGGGATTCTGGTTGGAGGGCTATCGGGGGGTGCCAATAGGAAAGGGCATAAAGACGATTAAGATTGTTTGAGACGTTCTGTAAGAAATAAGAAAATTACAAAAGGTTTAGAATAAATAATGCCTCAGATAGCAAATGCTATACTATTTGTTATATGAATACTGTCATACCAAAAAAAAAATTAGTCAAGAACATCTATATTTACGTTTCAGTATTTCCTTTAAAGATTTTCTACTGTTAGAGCAAATGTTATTCTTTTCAAAATTATAGCTTCTCAGTAAAATTGCGAATGAATAAATGATAAAATTGTGACATAAACACATACTGTAGAAGCTTTCCAAAATGAATGCTAATTTTCTTTTTTAATACTTTTTAATTGGCTGTGAGATTTTATATATTTATGGTGCACAGTATTTTATTTGAAATATGTATACATTGTGGAATGGTGAACTAAAGCTATTATTTAATTTCTTTTAAAGTTTCTGGGTGTCTGTGTGTGAGCATGTACACATGAGTGTGTACCACATACAGTGACCACAGAGTTCAGAAGAGGGTATCCAATTCCCTGAAACTGGAATTACAGGTGGTTATAGACTACCCTGTGTGGGTGCTGGGAACAGAACTCAGGTCTCTGCAAGGGCAATAGAAGCTCTTAACCTCTGAGCTATCTTTCCATCCCCAAAGATTTACTTTTATTTTTAATTATATGTGTGTGTGTGTGTGTGTGTGTGTGTGTGTGTCTGTATGTGTGTGTGCACATATGAGCACAGGCCCCCAAGGGGGAGGGAAGCTGTGGATCTCTCTGGAGTTGAAGTTACAGGCAGTTACAGTAAGCAGCCTGGTAGGGATTCTGGGATTCGAATTCAGGGATACAGGTCTTCTTCAAGAATAGTATGTGCTCTTAACCACTGAGCGATCTCTCCAGGCCTTCAACATGTGTTCATGTTGAACACAAGGCTGGGAAAGTCACTTCCACTAGTAATGAGCAGAAGAGTTGGTAAGAGCCCAGGCGCCTTGGGGCAGAGGTTGCAGGGGAAGGAGCCAGCCTGCCTCCGGAGAGGAAAGGTCAGTTCCACCGCGCTCAGGTTCCTGGGGGATAAATAACTGGGTGCGTGGAAGCCCACGGGTGATTCTGAGAATGCGGCCATGCACTGGCTCGTGGTAGAGATGCCCCGAGCTGCGGTGCAGAAGGTGGGAGCTGGAGAGACCTTTGCTGAAATGAGGCCCCTCGTGGAACTCCAGTAGGGAAGATGGGGAGAGGGGGCTTATTTGGCTGGGATCACCACCCTGTTCGTTGCCCGCCTTCTGATGCAGCCAGTGCCCTGACTGGGGTCTGGGGAAACTTGGGCACACTCAGTTCCTGCCCCCCGACACCTCCGGGTCTGTCCTAGGCCCGGGAGATGCCGAAGACCCCTTTGAGCCATGGTGAAGGCCTGGGATACCACACCCTATACAGAGGCTCTGCTGAGGGGACCCCAGAACAGGGCATACCTGCCCCACGGGGACCTCTTGCTCCCAGAGTAGAAGGCCTCGACAAAGGGGTTCACTTTATGCATCTACCCAAACAGGATGCACCCAGAGCCCCTCCCTCCTACTTCCGCTCTTGAGATGCAAAGAAGCCGCTGTTCTCACATGGGCTCTGGGGCTGGAGAGATGGCTCAGGGGTTCAGAAAAACGGCGGCTCCTCCCGAGGATCCGAGTTTGGTTCCCAGCACCTACATGGTGAGTAACAACTGCCCATAACCCAAGTTCTAGGAGATCCGACGCCCTCTTCTGGCCTCCGCGGGCATTGCAGAGATTGGTGCTCTTTAACATACATGCAGGTTAAACCACATACATAACATTTAAAACAAAAGTTAAATGTTTGCTGTTGTTGTTTTCGAGACATAGTCTCACTATGCAGACCAGGCTGGCCCCATATTCACAGAGATCTGTCTGCCTCTGCCTCTCAAGTGCTGGGATTAAAGGCATGTGTCACCATAGTCAGTCAAAAAGAAGTATTAAAAAATAGATTGGAAATCAAAAAAAAAAAAGAACAAAGGCTCTGAGAACAGATGGCCCAGGTTGCTGGGTTGCCTTAGACATGCTCCTAACCGCTCCGTGCCTTCATCTCCTGCATGAGAGGTACGGCTCTCTGGGGACAGGCTGAAATGCTATGCAGGCATACCCATGTGAGGAAGATTATCAGGAACAGATGACCACAGGGCTGTGCCAGATAGGTTGGGGCTACAGGTAACAGAACCCATTCTAGCCATCCTGAAGAGACAGAGTGTCCCTCTGCTGTTGCAGCCTCCCTGAGTTACAGAGAGACAAAAAGCATTGACTTCCTGAACAGATATACTCCTGAGCTCAGGAGAGCGCTTACACATCCTCCCTTAGCATGTGCCTGAGATTCATCTAGGATATAGTGTATGTCCCTACTGCCCTCCTTTTGATGGCTGAATAGTATTCCACGGATATACCTCATTTTAAGTAATTCTCACTGGTTGAGGGACATGTGCATAGCTTCCATTTGGAAATTTCACAGTTGTGAGGATTATTGCTATAAATATTTACAAACATGTGCAAATACACCTATATGTATTTGTGTGGCTGTGGGTTTCATTTGCTTAGTCTGCACAGCCCTGGGACCCAGTGTCCAGTTGGCTTAGCCTGGCTCTCCCTCCAGACTGCACCTGTGAAGACAGCTCCACGGGCAGGGGAGACTGGAGTGCCACGCGGCTGTTTGATTAAATGCCGTCTTTCAGGTCAGGCATGGTGGTGCAAGGCTTTAATCCCAGCACTTGGGAGGCAGAGGCAGGTGGATCTTTGTGAGTTCAAGTCCAACCTGGTCTATATAGTGAGCTCTACACCAGCTGAGGCTACAGGGAGACCCTGTCTCAAAAAGACAAACAACAACAACAAAAAACAAACCCACAGTTTTTCACTGGTTATGGTGGTCCTGTAACTCTAGCATCGGGAGGCTGAAGCAGGAGGATTCTCATGAGTCTGAGGCCAACTTGGCTTATGTAATGAGTCTAGGGCTAGTCTGAGCTATATAGGGAGGCCTATCTTAAAAATCCAAACCACCCCCACCACTGTTACCACGAACAACAAATGTGGGGCTGGAAGAGATGGCTCAGAGGTTAAGAGCGCTGGCTACTCTTGAAGAGGACCCGGGTTCGGTTCCCAGCAGCAACATGGCAGCTTACAGCCATCTGTAATTCTAGCTCCTGGGGATCTGATGCCTTCTTCTGGCCCTTGCATGTACACTAGGCATGTACATGGTGCACTTACATATATGCAGGCAAAACACACATACACATGTAATAAAAATATAAATATAAACAAATCTAGCCAGGCCTGGTGGTGCATGCTTTTAATCCCAGCACTTGAGAGGAAGAGGCAGGCAGATATCTATGAGTTTGAGACCAGCCTGGTCTACATAGGGAGTTCCAGACCAGCCAGGGCTACATTGGGAGACCCTGTCTCAAAAAACCAAGCCCTGAAAAAACACAAAAACAAAAACAAGTGTCATCTTTCACCTGGTGTGGCAGCCCCCACCTGTAATGCCAGAGGCAGCGGGAATCATGAGTTCAAGGTTACCTGGACTATATAGCAAGGTCTAGGTCACCTTGGGCTACATAGCAAGACCATCTCAAAAACCCAAGGAGGTAAGTGTGGTGGGACACATCTTTAATCGTAGCATTGGGAGGCAGATCTTTGTGAGAGTGAAGCCAGCCTGGTTTACATAGTGAGTTCCAGACCAGACAGGGAGAGTCTGTCTTAAAAACCAAAAACAAAAAGAACAAAAATACTAAGAAACCCAAGGACTAGGTGTAGCTCAGTGGTAGAGTGTCTACATGGCACATGCAAAGGTCTTGGGGTCGATCCCTAGAGCCAATAATGCATTGTTCTTCACCCGCTGTCCAGCTGAGGCTGACAACCTTGGGAGATGCAGGAAGCTGGACCTGAGGCCAGCTTCTGGCCAGGTGTCTGTGATCTGTTCCTTTTTTGAAATGGGACTGTTGAATCAGGCCATACCTTCAAAGCAGTGGAATTATCTCAAGTTTTAGAATTCAGTCTTAGTGGAGTCCTGGCTCCATGTCTCCCAGCATGGAGGAACTCCAGAGAGGAGGGTGGAGGGAATGATTGAAGGTAAAGGTTGGTCACACTCCTGGGTTCTTCCAAGAGCCACAAGGGGGCTGGGCCAGGCTATCTGCAAACTGCCCATTCTTTCCACCTGGGACACAGGAGCAAGGTGCATCCCTGGACAGTCATTGTGAGGCTGTGAGGCCAGCTCTAAGCATCCTAGGAAAGGCACTGGGGACTGCAAGGTGCTTGTCTGTGATTGACCATAAAATACTTGACAAATGATCGCAGTGTGTGCGGCTGAGGAGATTTTCTTTCTGGGGAGAGATTTTCAGATGGTTTAAGAGTCTTTGGGAGCCACAAACCCCAGAAGAGGGAACAGATTTCGGAACTCTTCAGGAGCGGGATGCTCGGGGCTGGGAAGTCGTTGATTACCTTACAGCTGGTTTTATGGAAACTTCTGGGAGCAGCAAGAGAGGCAGAACGGTAAACATCACAGCTGGTGTGGCCTCGGCACCAGGCTGTTGATGAGGAATGGCCGGTGAGGCCCCCCTGCCTGGAGGCCGGGGGCAGCTGCAGGAGTTATTAAGTGATACGGCCTCTCGGAGAGCAGGATGGAGTGACAAAATGGGATCAGCGTTTTATGCCCCTCGGCTCTACTGGCTCTAACTGCAGTAAAAAGTCGGCCTTTAAGTGAGAATTAATTGGCTACTGTAATTGACACTTTGCATTGCCTCTGGCCTCTTGGGGGGGGGTGCTGGAGATGAGACCTGGGGGCCGGGTTCTGACTGTGAAGTCCACTCCGTTCTCTTTGCTGATTAACAGCTTCCTGTTGTTCTGCAAGGGATGTGCTGCGGGCATGCAAAGCTGCCTTTTGTCCAGCACCTGAGGCGCTGTGACCCCTGCTCCATTTGCATCTTCTTGTTGTAGGATGATGGGTTCCAGACAGGCTCGGTGAGGCCCTAGTGGCACACACACACACACACACACACACACACACACACACACATTCAGTTCCAGAGAGAGGCCTATGCTAGGCCATTATGTACAGCTGTGCATGTTGTGCACTGCACAGAAACATTTGGCCAACAGAATTCTGCACTGTACGTACCAAGGCTGCACTCTTAGAATGGTACTAGGCCCAAAAGTCATCTTTTGCACTGTTATTATTATTATTATTAATTTTGGTTTTACTACATAGTGAATGCATGTGCCTATATATGCACCTGTATGTAGAGGCCAGAGGTCAACCTCAGGTGTCGTTCCTCAGTCACTATCCACCTCTTTTGTTGAGACAGGGTCCCAAGGCCTGGAACTTTTCATCCTCCTGTGAGTGCTGGGACCACACGTGTTCAACACCACATGGCTTGAGTTCATTGTGAAACACGGAGGGTCTGTCTGTCCTCACCAAAAGTTTCCCTGGGTTCCCAGGCTCTGGGCTTGAACTTCTCCCCCAGGGACTCAAAGTGAGGCCAGGTACCTCTGACTGGCGCGAGACGTTTGTTTGTTCTACGGCAGTGTTTGGGAAGACTTTGAAATGATTACCTGCTGATGTCTAAAGATCTGGAGAAATAAACATTAAAAGGATTGAAGAATTCTCTGCTTCTCTGAGAAATTCAGAAACTGAGCAATGCTCAGCCTGCTGAGGTCCCGGAGACGACCCTGAAGGTGCCAGGAGTCTCGCTTCAGTGCCTCCGCTGCTGCCACTCATTCCCGGTGCCCCTGCCCTGGCTCAGCCGTGTGTGAGCTGCCGGGCGTCCCTGGCATCAGAAGAAATAAGGTCAGAAGAAGGAAGTGGGGTTTTCACGCACACGCAGAACACAGAATACGGGAGTGCTCAGACCCCAGATTCATGGATGTGCCTCTCCGGGCCAGGAAAAACCCTCTGTGAGGAGGGGATGCGAACACAGGGAGGCAGGGGAGAGCCCCATGGCCATGCAGAGGAGAAGGGACCAGCGGGATATCGAGTTGGCTTCATGGCTTCCACTCAACCCACTGTCCAACACCAGTCCCTAAAGGGGATCCCCGAATGCATGGCTCTTTGCACTATCACAAAGGGTGGGAAGCTCGGAAAGGATGGCGCCCAGACTCACATTCCATGTGCACCTTAGAAGGGGCAGAAGTCGGGTTAGCTTCGCAGGGCGGGCCGACCAGGCGGGGAGCTGGAGATGCCGAGGACGGAGCGTGAGGGGCCAGGAGTAGTGCGTAGTTACCAGCGCGGCCAGCCCCTCTGCAGGCTCGGTTATGTCCCAGCCTCCCAGATTTGTATGCTGGCCCGGGACCTCAAACTCTGACTGCAGACAGACTCTTCAGGGAGGTGGCTGAGAGCTGGGAAGATGGCTCAGTTGGTTAAGTGCTTGTCACACAAGCGAGAAGCTCTGAGTGTAGTCCCCAAAACCCACATAAAAAGCCAGTCCGTGTGTGCACGTGTCTGTGATCCCAGTGCTGGAAAGGTAGGCACAGGAGGGGCGTGGTGGCTCACTGGCCAGCCCGGCTAGGCTACTTAGACGGAGGAATGGATGGAGCGGGAGAAGGATCAATGCATGGAGAGATGAATGGGTAGATTGATGGATGAGCAATATATTGATAAATGGTGGAGAGACAGATGAAGGAAGGATGCAAGGATGATGGATGGATGGATGGATGGATGATGAATGGATGGGTGGATGCAAGGATGTGGATGGATGATGGATGGATGGATGGATGGATGATGGATGGATGGATGCAAGGATGATGGATGGATGGATGATGGATGGATGGATGGATGGATGGATGATGCATGCATGGATGCATGATGAATGATGGAGGGGATTTGGTCTTGGGCAGTGAATACCTGGTGTGTCAGATGGCAGTCACTGGCAGACGTGTGCAGGGATCTCCCCGAGGCTTGGGACTCTAGTGGACAACAGGTGTCCATTGTTTCTCAGAAGCTGTGTTTTGTCCCCAGGTTGCTTTCCTCAGAGCGAAAGAAGCGGCCCTAAGCCAGGTGGCTGGCCTGGTCACTGACCAGGGGACCTCAACAAGTCCTTGTTTTCCCAGGGTCGGGGTCCTCCCTTGTTGTGCATGAACTGTAGCCCCAGGGTTGCTTCCTCGCAGGGGAGGTCACTCTGCATGGCCAGCAGCTGCAAAGGCATCATCAGTCTTATGTCTGTATTGATCAATCATCTACCTCTCCACTTACAGTATATTGTCAGTGTATTTATTATCTACAATCTATCTACCTATCCATCCACCTATCATCTATCAATCATCTATCATGTATTAATTATCTATCTATCTGTAGCTTTTGGGGGGGGCTCCTTTTTGAGACACGATCTCCCTGTAGCCCCAGCTGGCCTGGAACTCACTAGGTAGAGCAGGCTGACCTTGAACTCACAAATATCTGCCTGCCTCTGCCTCCTGAGTGCTGGGATTAAAGTCATGAACCACCACACTTGGCTAATTATCTATCATCTATCATCTACCTGCCTACCCTTTATTTATTTATCATCTATTAATCATCTGCCTATCAACCATCTACCAATTAATTATCTACCTATCACCTGTTGATAATTATCTATCACCTATCAAGCATCTATTGATCACCTATCTATCATCTATTGATTATCTGTTTATCAATATCTATCATCTATTTCTTTTATATATTGCTCTATCATCTGTCTATCTACGATCTATCATCTACCAATCCATCTAACAACTATCTATGTTGTTCTATTGATATCCATTTCTATTAAGTAATTATCATCCATCTATCTTTATCTATTAACGATCATCTTTGTGAACCAGTTATTTATCTAAGTCTCTGGTGTAAAGGTCTGGTAGCGGCCTCTCCCAAGAGGTCGTCACTAGGAAATGAAGCTATGCACTGAACAGGGCTGTAGTCTGGCTGTATACTTCCCTCCTGGGTAGCTGGCACCCGTCTTTCAGGCAGTTGCAACAGTCTTCCTGGCCCTCCCCACAGGGACCTGGGTGCATGCTGCCCTGAGCAGGAAGAGTGTGTGTGTGTGCGTGTGTGTGTGTGTGTGTCTGCTATGTGCCAGTGATACCCGGTGTTGCCCCGTCTTAATGAACTGTTGGAAGAAGCCTTGTAGCCAGCTGAGTTAGCCCGTTGTGGAACCATGAGTTACAGGAAACTTTATGAGGCCTGCTTGGAGCTGGCAGTGAATTGGCTGGTGACCATGTCTAGGTGAAAGAGGCTCTTTGTGCAAACACCAGCCCAGGTGCTAAAAGTTTGTTCATCATGGGAGGTGAAACCCAGTCTGTCCTGGGTGTCTGGGAGTACAGCCACAAGTCTCCCGGGACGTCGCTGCAGAAGGGAGGGCCTGGGTGCTGCCGGCCTGCCAGAGGTCAAGGCCTGCAGGACTCGTGTGTGGGGACAGCACTGTCTAATGGAAGTCTTGCCACTTGTCGCAAGACTTTCTTCCCTGGGGAGACTAAGCAACGCCAACTCCCTCCGACTAAGGTCCCAATGACAAATCAAAGTTTGATTCTACCAAAGTTCACCCAGAGAGAACCAGTGAGTTCACCAGGGTTATTAAGAGCGCGACTGAGAGGAGCTGGGTAGGGGTTGTCCCCAAAGCAGCCACACTGCAAGTTCTCCATTCCGCTTGGATGACGACCCCCAATTCCCATAGATGGAACCCCTTCCCAGTCCTATGTACTCCAGCCCCTCCCTAAGGTCCCAGGGCCACGTGCAATTAGAGAAGAGTTGCGTATAAATGTCTTAGAGTCTGGGCACTCAGGTGAGGGTCTAATGTTGGGTTCTTCTGGAACTGGGGAATTCTGCACTCGGGATGCAGACGATGGACACTAGGGTATTTTGTGTTTTTTCCAGCACCTGAATTGATTTTTTGAGACAGGATTTCCTCGCAGCCACCACTGGCTTAGAACTCACTATACAGTCCAGACTGGCCTAACAGATGGTTGTTAACCTCAGTGTGGATGTTGGGAACGAAGCCCAGCCCTCTGCAGGAGGTGCTAGTGCTCTCAACTGCACAGTCATTACTCCCAGCCCTGAATAATAATATTTTGTGAGATGGTTTTGCTAAAACATGAAAACAAGAATACAAAACATGGTATTGTAAGGTATATGTTCTTTAACATTCACCAGCCTGTCCTCGTCCTGGGAAGGGCCTGTGTTCCTTTGTTTGTTTGGGCTTTGTTGTTGTTGTAATGCTAGAGATTGAAGTCACATTCCAAGCATTCTGCCACCCTGGTACAGCTCTAGAGCTCTAGCCTTTATTTTTTTGACAGGTTCTCTCTCATGTATCCTAGGCTATCTTCAAACTCCGTATGAATCCCAGGGCTTTGTCCATGTTAGGTAAACGTTCTACAACCTACATTTCCAGACCCTGGTTTGTTTGCTTGCTTGCTTGCTTGCTTGCTTGAGTTTTTGAGACAGAGTCTCACTTTGTAGCCCTGACTGACCTGGAACTCACCATATAGAGCCGGCTAGCCTCAAACTCACAGAGATCCACCTGTTTCTGCCTCTAGAGTGCTGGGATTAAAGGCATGAACCATCGTGCCTGGCTAGTTTTATGAGCTAGGGTTTTATGTAGCCCAGGCTGGCCTTGAACTCACTATATAATCATTATATTGATGGCCTTGATCCTCCTGCCTCTGCCTCCCAAGTGCAGGGATTCTAGGTGGACACCGCCATGCCCAGCATCTTCTTACTTTGCTCTAAGACAAGGTTTCCAGCAGCCCCATTTAGCCTGGAACTCTCTCTCTTCCTTGTCCACCTCACCATGCTGCACCCCTCAGAAAGAAGGTCTGATTATGTAGTCCAAGCTGGTTTCAAACTTGCAATCCTCCTGCATCAGCCTCCCGAGTGCCGGGATATAGGCATGCACCATCATATTCAGCTCTGGCTTTTTGTTTAGGAACCTTCCAGAGCGACTGTAGAGAATGAACACCTGAATCATAAGAGATGTGTGTTTAGAAACATTTAGCAGACTACAGCTTGCACCAATGGTCGCAGTCCATATCGACCATGGACACAGGGATATTTTGTGTCGCTGGGCGTATCAGCCATGGTTCATTCCATCCTCATTCAATCCTGTTCTTGCCGTGCAGCAAGGTCTCTGAGGTTCCCACCTCTCACTGTAGACTTACAGGTGATGTCCCTTGCCCAAGGTCACCTGTCCATGGTAAGATCAGGAGGAGCCAGGATTGATGTATTGATTGTGTGTGAGCATGCACTATCCTGAGTGTGTATGAAGGTCAAAGGACAATGTGTGTGTGTATGTGTGAGTGTGTATGCCACAGTGCACATGAAGAAATTAAGGGATAATTTATGAGAGTCAGTTTTCCCCTTGCATATGTGGTTCCTGGGGATACAACTCAGGTTGTCCCCATTGGTGGCAAGTACCTTTATCTGCTGAGCCATCTCACTGGCCCTTTTTATCAATTATTGTACACTTATTTAGATGATGATTTTTATTGTATTCTCGTACATGCCTGTACCTACTTGGGTCATATTTATCCCACCTCCCCAGCTCTCTTGAACTCCTCCACCTATGCATCCCTCTAGTTCCATTTTTTTTTGGCAAATGACACGCTCTCATTCTCTTCATGGCTAAACAAAATTCCATTGTATAAGTGTCACATTTCTCTGCCCATTCGTCAGTTGATGGCCATCTAGACTGGTTCCATTTCCTGACTTTTATAAACAGGTCAGCTATAAGCTTGAATGAGCAAGTATCTCTGTGGGGTGTTGGCTTAAATTCCTGTGATGGTTCTATTTTTCGATTTTTGTTTTGTTGGGGTTGCATCCATCTGTGCTCCCACCAGCAGTGAATAAGAGTTTCTATTTCTCCGCATCATCGCCAGCATTTGTTGTGACTTTTTTTCTTGATGATAGCCATTCAGACTAAACTCTCAAAGCAGTTCAAATTCACATTTCCCTGATGGCTAATGATGTTGAATACTCTTTCATGTACTTATTGGCCATTTGCTTATTGAATTCATTTTCACATTTATTCAGTGACTCGTTTGCATTTGTGTGTGATGTTTTGAGTTTTTATATATTCTAGATGTCAGTATTCTGTCATATGCATAGCTGACAAAAGCTGTGTCTTCACTCTAACTGCCGTTTCCTTTGCTGTGCAGTGCAGAAGCTCTTTAATTTCGCTTGATCCCATTTGCCAACTCTTGCTTTTATTTCTTAGGTGATTGGAGTCCTTTCCAGAATTCCTTGCTGACACCTAATCTTGAAGTGTTTCCTCTGTAATTTCTTCTAGCAGTTTCAAGATTTCCAGTCTTACATTGAGGCCTCTGACTCATTTTAAATTGGTTTTTGTGCAGGGTGAGAAATAGGGATCTAGTTTCCTTCATTTCCATGTGATTATCCAGGTCCCCCAGCACCCCTGTTGAAGAGGCTGCCTTTTCTCAGTGCAAGGACTTGGTAGTGCCCTTGTCGTGAGTCAGATGACTGTAGCTGTATGGGTTCAATTCTAGGTCCTCTATTCTGTTCAACTGGCCCACGTGTGTTTTAGTGGCAGCAGCATGCAGTCTTTGTCACTATGGCTCTGTGGTGTAGTTTGAGGTCAGGTATTACGCTGCCTTCAGCACTTTGAAGTAGGGTATGCAGTAGGCTGGGCAATTCTTAGGCTTACTAATCAACCCCAGAGGGGATTGGGAACCCTGGGTTGACTTCCTTGTCAGTTGTTACCTGGTTTACAAAGTCTCTTGTAGACCCTATAACCCTTGGCCACTGCCCACCATCTCTGAGCCTAAGTGTTCTGGCTGCTGTGTGGATCTGAGGCTCCCCAGCTTGTAGGGTGCTTTGGGCTCCCAGGATGACAGTGCCCGAATGTCTTAAAATCAGAGACGTGCTGTTCACAGAGAGAATGGTGCTGCAAGTGTGTCTGGTGAGATTCTATTCCTGATACTTTCTAAAAGACCTTTAGGAATGGCCGCTCTGACATTGTCTCAGTCTCCTTAATGTTCTCAAACATCAGGCAGAGAGGGAGAAAAGGGCTGCATTTTCAGATGCAAATTTCTTTCTGAACCCCAGAAGCTTTAAGACAATTTCTTTAAGAATCTTCCATTCTTTGGGTTTAGAACATCATGCCTGAGGATGTGTGTGTTGTGTGTTTTTTTTAATCTTGCTATCATGAGCAGCAGGTAGCAAAATGTTGATCTTTAATGTGTTAGTAAAACAGCATCCATTTGAATATTGGCTTTTTCTGCCATCTGCACCAGTTGACACTGTTTTTCATACCAGCTTATTACATTTCTTGTGCAAACATACTTTCGGGAGTCTGTTGATTTATGCTATAGTTGCTCAGGGATTTGTGTTAAAATAGCATTTTAAAACTTATAAAATATTGCTATTTTTTCCTTGCTTGATTCTTTGTCACTTGACAGGCTGTGAAGCAGTATGTGCTTCCTAGGGACTAAGCTGCCTGTCTTGGTGCTCTTGAGGGGGCAGGGGCTGAAAACCGACTAACCTAGAAGACTCTGGAAGGTCCAGTTGGGCACCCCGGGATGCTGAACGCAGGTTCCCTTGAACATGCTGCAGATTCTCCAGGGTTAATTTGACCTCTTAAATGGGAGAAGTAAAGATGAGAATGTGTTGGCCTAGAGAGATGGCTCATTGCTTACCATCAAGTACTGTTCTCCCAGAGGACCCGAGCTCAGTTTCCAGCACCCACATGGGACTGCTCAAACCACCTGTAACTCCAGGTTCAGGGGATCCAGCACATCTAGCCTACACAGACACCGTACCTACCTCAACACAGACACATAACTGAAAAAATAAAATACATCTTAAAACTGAAAAAGAGAAAATATAAGATGGTATGCTTCTATAAAACTTTTTAAATTTAACTAATTTATTTTTTATGTGTATATTTTCCTGTATGTATGTAAGTGCCCTGGTGTTGTGCAGGGCCTGGAAAGGCCAGAGAGGGTGTCGGATACCACTGGAACTGGAGTTACAGATGGTTACTAATTGCCATTGGGTGCTGGGAATGAAACCCAGGTCCTCTGTAAGAGCATCAGTGTCTTAACCCTTGAGCCATCTCTCCAACCCCTAATGCTGATCCTCCACGCCCAGCACTGGGACTGGAACCCAGAGTTTTATACGTGCTGGCGAAGCGTTCTACTACGGAGCTCTGTCCCCAGTCCTCTTTTTTTGACTTTTTATTTTGATACAGGCTCTCTGTAAGTTTTTACAGGCCTTGAACTTATGCTATATCCCAGGCTGACCTAGAAGTTGTGATCTTCTTGCCTCAGCCTCCCAGGTGTTGAGATTACAGGCCTGTACCAACATGTCTCAAGGTAGTCCTGTTTTATTTTTTCAAATAGGTTTTTTTTTTTCCCTTTGATCTTTTTGAGATAAGGTCTCCCTATAGCCAAAGCTGGCCTGGAACTCGTTATGTAGAGCAGGCTGGCCCTGAACTCACAGAGATCCACTTGCCTCTGCCTCCTGGGATCGAAGGTGTGCACCACCCCATCCGGCTTCAGATAGCTTTCTTTAACAAAACCATCAGTGACTGTTCCTAAACTGGTTTGATATGAGGGTAATTTTACTGACCTGTGGACTCCACAAATCTGGGGCCCTCTCCTGCACAGCTCATGGGAGGACAGCCCAGCACTCCGGGGCAGTGGTAGGCTACGGCAGGGGCTGGTTAGGACAGCTGGGACAGGATCCCTTAGAGCCCTGGGGGAGGCTCCACCGCAGTGGATGGGATTTGCAGCCGGCTGGTGCTGAGGCGAGTCATTCTAACACTCTAAAAAAGTCTGTGCAAACTGCCACAGATGGAGGAAGAGCCAGGATTCAGATTGGAGGCTGTTTCCTAACACGTTAAGGATTTGTGTTTTCACTCACTGCCGCACACAGAAGCGAGATGAGTTTTCTTGTTGTAAAGTGTGAGCAGGGAGAGACGCGGTCTTCTACCAGCAGTGCCTCTGTGGGTCGGCTCGCCCTCTGCCTCCACCTTCCCTGTGCCTGAGATAGCCCAGGTCAAACATGCAGCCAGCCCATTCTTAGGTCCAAGGTGCTGGACCCATTTCTGGCTTTTGCCTCCTTCCTGCAGGTTCTGGTCCACTTTGAATAGGGCTCAGCCCGGTGATGATGACAACGCTGAGGGGAGGGACGATTCGACATTCATGAATCTGTGTCAAACACTTCACATTGCAGAATTCTCCAGAAAGGTCCTCCAGGTCTGTTTCATAGTAGACAAGGCACAGAGAGGATAACTAACCTACCCAGGGCTGCACAGCAAGAAATGAGGCTGTGTCCAAACACTGAACTCAACCCTGCCTTCTCCTCTCACCCCTAGTCAGACAGACAGACCTCCCTCTGCCTGTCTCCTGGGCTCCCACACACTCGAAGATTCCCATAGTTAGCTGTTCCATCCACTTTCTTAAATCCCAGTCCAGGCCTAGGAAAAGAGTAAGGATTCTGTGGATCTGAAACCCTGAAAAGGAACATTCAGTAAGGGACTTTATTCTTTATTTTTCTTCAGGGGAAAACAAAAAGCGCCTCACGCTGTAGCTCAGGCTGGCCTCAAACTCCTGCTCTTCCTACCTCAGTCTCTTTCTTAAGCACTGGGATTATAGGTATATGATAGAATGCTCAATTTGGTAACTTATTTTTGCAAACTAAGGTGGTTATATCAGTAGAAAGGTTTAACATGTAACAGGAGGGATGGGAAAGCACGACAGACTGACAGCTCCATCCTGCTGGTATGTGGTCTGTCAGGAGGCTGTGCACCCACCAAAGTTCCACACAGGGGTTTCTAAAGGAGCATGGGGCAGCGTGTGCCCTCTGCTGGTCTGTGATGGTACAGCATGTGGAGGATCTCTAAGCCCACCCTAGGCAAGAGTCTTCTAGAAGGGCGGCATGGAAGGCCAGGGTAACCAAGTGGCATCTCTCTCCCCTGGAGAGAAAATCTCCTGTCTAGCTCCCGACACTCCCTCTGAGGGTTAAGACTGGAGGCTTCCACCTCAGGTCAGTTCAGGGAAGGAATTAGGGGAAGTAGGACTAGGACAAGACCAAGGAAATTTCCAGAATGTGGCCGTGCAAGGCCTGGGGCAGTACTGGGAAGAGAGCACCCAGCAGTCAATAAAGTCACTCTCTCCTTGAGGTCAGCAGCTCCGCCCTCCTCTTCCACCACAATGTTCTGCACCACAGACCAGAAACAACAGAACCAGCCTAACCCAAGTCTCTGAACCCATGAGCCAAAGGGATTCTTTCATCCCCATCATCTGATTTTCTCAGGCATCTTGACCCAGTGATGGAATAGTAAGGGGGGCAAAAGGGCCTTATACAAATGGGGGGCTCCTCACCTTCCTGATGTTTGAAATGGTATCAGGTGGACGTTACCAGGAGAGACATGACCAACCTGCTTCCCCACATAGAGCAACAGACTAAAGAATGAGCCCAGTTGTGAGATACTGTCCTCTGGGCATAAAAGGTGTCGTCACCATCATCAGAGCAATTGTGGCTACTTGCGAGAGACCTGCAAGATCGGGCCTGTTGAAGTGCTCTGGGCTCTTAGATGTCCCCAGAGACGCGCAGCTTGGCCCTGACCCCTCAACCCCAGTGTCTGCTTCCAGTGACCCGGGGCAGTTACCCCAGGATATGGACCTCCTGTCCCCAACTGTGACCCTGTCTCGAATCCAGCAAGCTGCCTGCACAGTTAGGGTTCTTCAAGTGCCTGTCAAATAAGCCCCGCCCACCGGGCTCAGGGCCCCTGCCTCTCACTGAACATGTACATGAGTGTGTTATGTGTCCCCAGCTATAGTTAGACCACAAGCAAAGCCCCTATCCCATGCAGAGTGTCTAAATAATGAAGCGTTTTGCTTGTTTGCTGGTTTGTTTATTCTGAGGTGGGAATCTCGATGAGTAGCCCAAGCTAGCCTACAACACACAGTCCTCCTGCCTCTGCCTTCTGAGTGCTGAGACTGCAGGTGTGCGCCACCACCCGCAGCAAATACTTAAATGAAATGTGTTCCCTTCCTGTGCCTGGAGGCTGTGAGTTCCTCAGGACCTGGAAGGTCAGGTTCAGCTGTAGCAGCCTGGCTCTGGGTGTTCCGTGGAACTTGGTGCAGGCGTGGGCTCTGGTCTGGCCTCTCCCATCTCCTCCTCCTTGTCTGTCCCACCACACTGTCCTCTGGCCTTTGAGAACAACCCAGACCGCATGTCCCTGCTCTGTTTCTTCCCTCAGCACAGCCCTCCAGCCATTGCTGGGGCCACAGCATCCTCCCTCAGCCTGTCATTGACCTCTGGCCTGTAGTTTATTGTGGGGCTGTCCAGTGCACAGCAGGCTGTTTATCAGCACCCTTGGTCTGAACCCACCAGAGAGCAGAAGCACCTGTCCTTTGGGTCTGGAAACTAGAAGTGTCTTCAGGCACTGCCCAGAGACCCTCAGGGAACAAAACCATCCCTTTCTTCCTACTTACCTAAGGTTGCACAACCCAGGGGCCTGAATAGGCAGGCGCCAGGGACAGCTGGGACTGTTGAGAGCAAGAGACTCCAGGGGCCCAGGCTCAAGGGAGGACACCCTTCCTGGCCAGGCAGAATCCTGCCCAGGGGACTGCACTGTCTGCAAATAGACCAGGCACAGGGTCTGACTGTTCAAAGTACTTTCAAAACAGTCAGAGCCAGAGCCCAACATTGGTGGCAGAAAGATGGAAAGTTCCAGGCCAGTCTGGACTACATAGTGAAACTGTCTCAACAAAACAAAGCAACAAACCTCTCTGTCAGCCTGGTGTGGTGGCACCCGCCTGTAAGCCCAGCACTTGGGAGGCTGACGCAGGAGGATCAGTATGAATTTGAGGCCAGTCTGGGCTATAGAGCAAGTCCAGGGCCTTTTGGGATACACAGTAAAACTGTTTGAGAGAGAAGGGAGAGGCGAGAGGAAAGGAGGCGGGTAGAGGGAGGGAGGAAGGGAAGGGAAGGGACGGGAGGGGATGGAAGGGAGGCCATGACATCTGAAGAGCGGGAAGAGCCCCTCTGGCACCTGAGCTCTGGATGTCCTGCCATGACCACAGTCCATTGAGGAGGCCTCCACAGATGCCAGGACCCTGACACCGAATTCCAGCACTGCAGCTCAACTCATCCTCTATGAGCACCCAGCTCAACTCACCCTCTATGAGCACCCAGCTCAACTCATCCTCTATGAGCACCCAGCTCAACTCATCCTCTATGAGCACCCAGCATCTGGGATTCAGTGGTAGCAACAGAAAGCAAAGCCAGGGGATCATTTTCCTATTGCCAAAGATAGAGGTTTGAGTCTTAGTAAAAATAATAGCTGAGGGGCTGGAGAGATGGCTCAGGGGTTAGGAGCAGTGACTGCTCTTGTGGAGGACCCAGGTTCGATTCCCAGCAACCACATGGTGGCTAACAGCCATCAGTTATGTCCAGTTCCAGGAGATCCAATGCCCTCTTCTGACCTCTGCGGGCATTCCAGGACATGGGTACACTTATACACATGCAGGCAAAACACACACACACACACACATACACACACAAATAATAATAATAAAATATTAAAACTAATAGCCGAACATGGATCTCTGTTGAGTTTGAGGCCAGTCTGGTCTACATAGTGAGTGAGTTCCAGGCCAGCTGGGGCTACAGGCAGACCCTGCCTTTTAAAAAAAAAAAAGGCAGAACAAATTATAACAAACAAAACCCACTTAAATCTGTAACCCTTAGAGAAAGCTCTTGGGACAGACACAGGCATTCAGGTTTGCCCCGACCATCCTCCTGGCTTATGCCCCGATGACCCTTTATGCTCAGGACTGTCCTGTGATTAGTGAGATGGTCACTCAGTCATCATTTGAAGCCTGGAGAACAGGGAGAGCTGACACAGCGTTTATCCAACTTTGAGTCAAATGTGACCTCAGGGTCGTTGGGACCTCAGAGTCGTCAACTGGCTGTGGCTGGTAGAAGCAAAATGAATTCTGAGGGACCTGGCACATCACAGAAGAGCCAGGGCCTCCCGGACATTCTGGAGGCTGCTGAGGGGTGAGGAGGCAGGAGGCTGTGCCACAGAGTGAGTGCAGGGTCTCCTGTGCTCCATCCATGCTGAGGCTTGCAGCTCTGTGCCGCCTCCCTGAAGCATACACACACACACACATGAGCAGATAGATACGACAACGGTCGCAACTCAAACTCAAGAGTGCATGAGAAACTTGAGAGCGAGGATTGACGGAAAAACCAGAGCTCAGGTCATTTGTACGAACAGAAGCACAGTATTCAAGACAAGGGAGGTTAAATCTTTTATCCATGGAGCCCTCCAGGCACAGCTGAGGCTCTGGGACTGTCTGGAGGACACCTGGAGGACATCGAGGTTCTGATGGTGTTGCAATAATGTGTTGGACAAAGACTGAGAGATCTGAAGCTATCCAGCCTCATGGGACACAGAGCAAAAGAAATGAGGAACTCCATGTGAGCTGCCAAGAGGAACGGAGGAGTGGGAGGGGGTCTGATAGAGCCCCTGGGTCCCCCTAAGCCACTGAAAGTCAAGTCAGGCAAGGCATTGTCTTTCCAGTGTTCATGGAGGGAAAGCCCCCCTTGGGAACTGCCTGGTGAGTGCGCGTGTGTGTGTGTGTGTGCGTGTGTGTACGTGTGTGGTGGTTTGAATAAGAATGTCCCTCACAGGCTTCAAGTATTTGGACATTTTGTCCCCAGCTGGCGGGGTTCTGTTTGGGGAGGCTTTAGGAGTCGTAGTCCTGCTGGAGGAAGCGTATTACTGGCTTTGAGAGTTTTAAGCCTTGCTGGATTTCCGGTCACTCTCTACTTCCTGTGCTTACTTGAAGAAGTGATGGCTCTTTCCCCTCCTGCCACCTCTGCCACCATGCCTCTCCGCCATTATAGACTCTAACCCTCAGAACTGTATGTGAAATAAACTCTTCCTTCTATAAGTTGTCTTAGTCATGGTGTTTTATCACAGCAACTGAAAAGTAGCTAATACAGTGTGTTTGAGATAGACTGGTCTGGGACTCTTTTTTAATTTTTTTAAAGTTATTTTTGGATTTTTCTTATATGTATATGCATGCATGTAAGTGCACCATGTCCTGCAATGCTCATGGAGGTGAGAAGAAAGCACTGGATTCCCCTGCAACTGGATTTACGGATTGTTCCACCCACCTTGTGGGTGCCGGAAATCAAACCCAGGTCCTCTGCAAGAGCAGCCAGTGCTCTTAACCACTGAGCCGTCTTTCCAGCCTCTGATCTGGAGCTCTTTATTTTAATTTTTGCTGTGTGTCGAACCCAAGGCTTCACAGATGCCAGAGATCTTGGTTACTTTTCTGTTGCGGTAAAATACTCTGACAAGATCAGCTGAAGGAAGCAACGGCTTCCTTCAGCTCACACGTCAGGTACAGTTCATCCTGCTGTGGGGTGGAGTCACGGTGGAGGAGCTGGTCAGGTGTATCTGCAGTCAGGAAGAAGAAAGCAGTGGATGTGTATACACAGCTCACTTACTTCTCTTTGGACAGTCCAGGATCCCCACCCTGAGAATGGGGCAACCCACAGAGGATGGGTCTTTTCTTCACTGAACCTAATCCAGGCTGTCCTCCACAGACATGCTCTGGGTTCTGTCTCCGGGAGATTCCATCTATTCTAGCTCAGCACGTCGGCAGTTGAGACTGACTCTCACACCAGGCAAACCCGGTCCTCTGAGTGCCATCCCCATCCCTCCCTTCAACTCTTCTTAAATTTTTAAGATCAGGTCTGGCTGAGTTAACCAGGCTACCCTTCAACTTTTGATCCTCCTGCCTCAGGCTCTTGAACGCTGGGATGACAGGTGTATGTTACACACCCAGCTCCTTCATGTAACTGTCCTGCCAGGATCCTGGGCTGCATCTTGATTTCACTGAATTCCCGCTAGGTGCAGGATCTTTGGGTGTGACCTCCTGGTCACTTCAACATCCATTACAGAACCCCTGGCGGCCTGCTCTCCACCACCCATCCCTCTTCCCACCCCACTGGGAGAGCTCCTATGTGTCTTATTTCCCAGCTCAGGTTCCTCAGGGCACTTTAGCCTGGCTCTGTCTATCTTAAGAACCCAGGGGTCAAGCTTAGGAGCCAGAACTACACAGCAACTACCAGCACACAGAACCTTGGAGAACCCAACACCCTTGCTCTGGGGATCCCCAGCGAAGCTGCTGAGGAGGGCTGTTTGCCTTGTGTTGTTGTTTAATGTTCAAGCTATTGGGAAGTATGTTTGGGGAGCCTGGATGTTTGTTTTGGATAGTTCCTCTTCCAAACAACAGTAAGAGGCAGGGGGCACCTGTTCCACACAGCCCAGAGGGTGGGCAGGGAGAGCTGTGTAGAATAGAGCTGCTACCCTGAGCCAGGGACCCAGTGCTTAGATCCCCAACCCCAAGCCTGTTTCCAAACCTCAACCTTCAACCCTCGGTCTTCAGCCCAAGACCCACGGTCAGGGTCGGGTGGGCGAAGAGAGCAGAGCCTCAAACTGTTGTTATCAGACCCACTACACAGCCTGCAGGATAAGTGGGGATGGAATCTCTCAACTGCTTCTCTCTCTCTCTCTTTCTCTCCCCCCGCCCCAAGATTTATTTTGGAGCTGCTCAGCAGTTAAGAGCACTACTTCATGCAGAAGACCCAGGTTTAGTTCCTGACATCCACATGATGTCTAACAACTACCCATCACTCCAGTTCCAGGGAATCCAACACTCTCTTGTGGCCTCCCTGGGCATTGCATGTACGTGGTGTATTTACATGTGTGCAGGCAAACACTCATATACATGAAAATAATTTGTTTTGTCTTTTTGAGACAAGATCTTCCTGGAACTTGCTATGTAGACCAGGCTAGCCTCATCACAGAGATCCACCTGCCTCTACTTCCCAGGTGCTGGGACTGAAAGCATGTGCCACTCCATCCGGCTACAAAAATAAATCTTAAAGGGATTTTTATCTATCTACTTATTTGCGTGTATATGTCCACATGCATGTGGGTGCCCTTGGAGGCTAAAAGAGGGCGCCAGGTCTCCCGGAGCTGGAGTGACAGATGAGTGTGGGCTGCCTGACATAGATGCTCGAAATCAACCTGGGTATTCTGCAAGAGTGGCCAGTTTTGTTAACTAACTGCTGAGCCATCTTCCCAGCCCCCTTTGCCTTGTGCTTTTCTTTGCCTTCTCTCCCTCCATTCTTTTCTCCTTCCATCTCTTTCTCTCTCTAGACTCTCTAGGTCTCACTGTGTGTAGCACAGACCAGCCTCAGACGCCTGGTCCTGGCTCCGCTTCCCCGAGTGCTGGGCTCACCTGAGTGCCACAATGCCCTGCTTCTTGGTCCACTAGCACTCACTATCCCCTCAACACCATGTGGTAAGTGGGTTTAAAGGATGCTTTGCGTGACGGGATGTGTAACAGATGGGTGACCAAATCAGACTCGGGAGAATAAAAGAAATGAAGTCAGGTACACATTGGTGTCAGGAGAATTCCAGAATGGAAATGACGTCTGCTCAGGCTTCCCTGGAGGACAGGTGGGAGGACCGGAGACTTCCTGGGCCGGCTGCATCGCACTCCAGGTTGTTGGAGGCTTCCCGGGCTGAATGCATTGCACTCTGGGTTGCTGAGTCAAGTACTCACAGGTTACACTGAGCTCTATTGGTGCTTGGTAGGTTCTGCTGGCCTGGTTGTTCTGTCTGATTTGAATGGAGAAGTTTTGAAGTCTGGAGTTCCCGCAGCCTTTATGGAGGGAACTAACTGGCTAATGTCTTGTTTCAGCTTTTGAGACAGGGTTTCAGGCTGGCCTTGAACCCACTATCCTCCTGCCTTTGTCTCTAGGGTGCTGGGAGGACAGAAGTGTGTCACCACACCCAGATGCTAAGGTGATTTAGATTTTTTCTCAAATGCCAGTATCATTTAGGCCCCTTTAACTTGTAAGAGCATTCTGAGACTCTTCAGAACCTCTCCCTGAATCTTGCTGGAACCCTGCCTCAGTTTTCTCATCTGTAAGATGGGTGTGGTTACAGCCCTATGCAAGAGCTCTGATTGGGAGGGGTTGCTACTCACGAAGGGACATTGGCAGTACCACTGTGGATGTTTTCCCCAGGGTGTCTTCAGCCTGCTCATTCCGCCCAAGGCAAGCCTAAAGCCATGCCTCTGGAGCCAAGATGGAGGGCCAGCCCCAGGGCTGGGACTGCCAGAAGTTTCCAATAATTTATCAGGAATCGAGAGCCAGATTTCCTCTGGGAAATATTAGTCCTCAGGTTTACAAAGTGTCTTGGTTGTAAATAGCCATAAAAATGACAATTTGTTGGGTCATATTTATTCTGAAGCTGGTCAGAAGATATTAGCATGTTGTGACTGTGTAAATCTTCCGGCTCTGGAGTTCCCTGAGTGCTCCCAGCATGCCCTCCTGCCTGGGCCTGAGCAAGCAGGATACCCAGCCTGGCTGGCCTGGTGTTCCCCACCCTGAGGCGGAGTGCGGGCCGGCCGGGGCTGCGACCACTGATGGCAGACACGGCAGTCCCCGGTCATCAGAGAGCCACGGGAGTGGGCTCCCACTGCCACGGAGGCTGCACTGGGGATAGCCTGGTTCCCCAGTTGCTGAGAAGATTGTCAGGAGAGCTTCCGGGACTCCGGAACAGCATGCTGAGCCCCTCCCCAACACCTCACCTCCAGACGCTCCCCCCTCCCTCTCACACATGTCAGATGACTTCAGATGGACTGTAGAGTGACCCCCAAAGGTCTCTTTGTTAAATACTTGGTCCCAGGATGGCACAATGGGGAGGCGGAGCTCTGGGGTGTGCGGTCCAGGGAGATAGTGGAACCCAGGCCTCTTCCTGACCATAGGAAAACAGTTCACATTCTCTGACTCCTTGCTCCCCAAAGCTGCCACCCAGAACCCCCACCAGAGATGGAAACATAATGGGTCCAGGTGATTGGTCATAGGTCCTCTAAGACCATGAACACAGTGAACTTTTTCTCTCTGACTTAATTCTCTCAGGTATTTTGTCATGGTGACAGAAAGCTGACTAACTCTGCATCTATGTACATTGTCACCTACAGGCCTGTGGCTGGGCTGGGCTGAACTGGGTCTGGAACATTCTTCTTCACAATTACTCACTACCAAGTCCCAGCCTGTGTTCTTTGGCAGCACTAATAGATACCACACACCAACCTGACAGTGGAACTTGGGTTCCCCTAAACCTCAGCACACCCAGGGGAGGGCTGAGCATATGGCCTGCCCCTTGGTCAGCCGTCTGCGTAGTTCACCGATAAGAAAATCAGCGCAGCAGTGAATGGCATTTCCTACCTACTGTTACCTGACCCATCACAGCATCTCATTCGACCAGCTCAGGTTGTGGGGTCATCACACAGAGGCTGGGGTTGCGGAAAGTGAAGCTCAGAGCTGAGGGCATGACTCAGTGTAGAGCACTTGCCCAGGATCCCCCAGCGAGGGGCTGGGGGCGTGGCTCAGTGTAGAGCACTTGTTTGGAATCCACCAATGAGGGGTTGGAGGCGTGGCTCAGTGTACCGTGTTTGCCCAGAATCCCCCAGTGAGTGGCTGGAGTTGTGGCTCAGTGGTAGAGCCCCTGCTTAACGTGTTCAAGGCCTGGGTTCTAGTTCCAAAGCTGAAAAGGACGTGAGTAAAAGAAAAGTGGAAGGAGGGAGAAGGAGAGAGAAAAATGGAAACTCAAAGAATGAGACACCCAGCTGTGAGCAGATCTGGGAGCACGAACGCCGCGACCCCACCCTGCTTGACAGCGCATCTCTGAGGCTGCACCCGAGGCTTGCACCAACATACCCGATGAAAGCGAGCTGAGGAAGGGAGGGTCTGTTTGAGCTCATGGTTTAAGACGAGACGCAGTTGGGACTGGAGAGATGGCTCCGGGCTTAAAGCATGGCTGCTCTTGTACAGGACCTGGGTTTGGTTCCCAACACCCACACGACAGCTCACAACCATCTGTGACTCCAGTTCCAGGAATCTGATGCCTTCTTCTGGCCTTCGAAGGCATTGCTCACATGCAGTACACTTACATACCTGACACTCCTACACATAAAATAACAAATATCTTGTTTTTAAAAAAGGAAAGAAACGTGATGGAGTCTGTGGGAATGTAGGTATGGCTCCTCCAGTGGCCCAGTTTGTTTCTGGAGTGGTAATGTCTACTTAGGAAGACTGTGAGTTAACTATAGAAATCTTTTTTCTTTTGCTTTTGGACAGGGTCTCACTACATGTCCCAGGTGGCCTTGAATTTATAGTAACCCTTCTGCCTCCATCTCCTGAGTGCTGGGACTGATTGCAGGTATGCACAACATACGGACTTCTAAGAAATCCTACTGTAAACTGAACAGCCTCAGGTAAGATCCGTGCCATAGTGGGCACTGGATAAAGCCTTGGGTGTGCTGAAGGTTAGTCAAAGGTGCTACAGCCCTGTCCTCAGGATAAACATTTCTGCTGACAGATGGGACTAGGGCAAGGATCATCAGTCCAAGGAACAGTCTGGAACCAGATGGGAACTGGAGGAAGTTGTTCAGGGAGTGGCAAAGCCCTGGCACCAAAGCCCTCCGCAGCTGTGGCCGGCCTGGCCCCTGCCTGCTCTACAACTCACTCTTCCTTTTGCTGGACCACTGGCGCATCCCATCATCCCACGCGGATGCTGTTCTTTCATTCGGCACGGTTCACTGGCAATGCTGACAGACAGGCTGTGGGTGGATTCACCCCAATACCTGTTCCCCTCGCCGTTTATCTCCGTTGATCCGCAGCCTGCAGCGTGAGCGTGGGGGCACCTCAGGTAAATCAAGCATTTCCTCTCTCCCAAAACACGTTTGCAAATGCGTATTTCATGCCATTCCCATTTTCCTGCCTCCAACTGTAAATCAAAAAAGTATGGCCCATTCATCCACTCTAAAAGTGATGTCTTTCTTATGCATAATTGCGCACACCCAGTGGAGTTCTGAGAACTGTAAATCTACTCCTTTAAAAGGCCCCCGGAAGTACAAGGCTGACATAAATTGGTGTGGAACAAATTTATTTACTTAATAGGTTTATTCTTTTAACTGGTCAGATAACCATTACTGTGCACTGTTTGGTTTGGGGTGGCAGGTATTTATAGAGAAGATTTCTCTGGCCATGAGGATGAATGTAAGTTATTGACTTAGCAGGCTTGCTCTTAGGTGGCCTTTGGGAGAGCCAAAGGTACTCACAGAGATTGGGGGAGTATTTTAAAATAATTGAAAGGCTGGGTGGGGCGTGATATGCCCTTAATCCCAGCACTCAGGGAGGCAGAGGCAGGCAGACCTCTGTGAGAAGGTAGCCAGACCCGTCTGCAGAGTGTTCTAACCCAGCCAGGAGTACAGGGAGACCCTGTCTCAATACAAGAAAACAAAACAAAACTATACACACAAAAAATAAAATTGAAGACAGGATGCAGTGGGCTAGAGGAAGAGAGTGTGGGGGACGCTTTCTGTATATACTAAAATAAAAGAATATACGTGAAAAACCGGAGTGACTGTAAAGAAAAGATGGAGGGAAGAAAGGAGGGCGGGAGGGGGGCAGGAACGAGGGGGGGAGGGGGCTGGCAGTCTCTGTACCAACGCGCTTGGGCGAGCTGACCTGAAAGAGAGCCTGCTCCCAGGCCTTGTAAACTCACCGTCTTTTGTGCGTCCTGTTTGTAGGGCCTGATGGTGTTGGAGTGAAAGCAGACAGACCCAGCTGGTGGAGGCGAGGCAGGGGAAAAAAAATGCTGAATTTTTAGCAGTTCGGGTTTATTTTTAGGCATAGAAAGTATCTTTAGCTCCCCAGTAAATGAGCCCATCAGAAGGCCACATATGAAATCATTAGATGGTGAAAATACAGAACAGAAATGGAGGCACCCCAGGACCAAACTGTGCCATGCGGGCCTCTCCTGCTTGGTACAGATGGGCCCAGCAAGCTCATAGCACCCTGGAGCCCAGTCTACCCACACCCACCTGAGAGTGCTGAGCCTTTCTCCATCCAGGCTCCAGGACTGCTCAGACCTGGCCCACCCTCGGGGCCTGTGAGGCTGGAGTGGGGTCTGGTGAGTAGTAGTAACTTGGGATCTTGGTCTGTGCGGGCAGAGTGACCTGCGCTGGACAGTGAGGACCCGGTCTTTATACGGGGAGGGACTGGCCTGGTCTTGGAGAACCTTTGGATTCCAAAAAGATCCCTGCGGTTGGTTCAGTTCCATGTGTCCTGTACTCATTTCAGAGCATGCTTACTGCAGTCCCATCTACAGGTGCCTTCCAGTCTGTATGCTTGTGACATTGGTGAATCCTTTATAAATGAAACCAGTGTTAAAGCAGAACAACTTTGGTAGACCCTGTGTTGGTTTGGGGGTGACTTTCTCACCCTTCCCTCTCCCTCCTCCCCTCGTACACTTTCTTTAAAAAGAATTTACTTATTATTTTTATTGTATGTATATGAGTGTTTTACTTTCATGTAGGTGCACCTGTGTTGTGCAGTGCCTACAGAGACAGGCGTCAGATCCCCTGGAACTGGAGTTATGGACAGGTGTTAGCTGCCTTGTAGGTGGTGGGAACTGTACCTGGGTTCTCTGCAAGAGCAGCCAGTGCTCTTAACGGCTGAGACGACTCTGCAGCCCGCTGTTTTCTTTCTGTAGACTCTTAAACAACCTGGAGCCTCCTGCAAGCTAGGCAAGAGCTCCACTCTGAGCCCCTCACTGGGGGAATTCTAAGCAGAAGCTCTACGGAGCCCAGCTCTCACTGGTAACGTCAAATTCTATTCAATAGCCAGGCATAGGGTACTAACACTCCTGTGATCCTAGCATCTGGGAGGCTGAGGCAGGAGAATGGCTGTGAGTTTGAGATCTGCCTGAACTACATTGTAAGCTCCAGAATACTTCAGGCTAGTGGCCCCAAACCCCAAGCCAAACCAAAACAACAAAAATCATAAAGCAATAAATTCTACTTTCTTAGACATGTGTGGTGATGCTATGCTCCAATAACATTCCCAGAGCTCAGGGAGAGGAGGCAGAAGGATCACAAGTTCAAAGTCAGCCTGTCCTACACAGGGAGACTCTGTCTCTAAATAAACAAACAAGCAGAAACGCTAGACTTGTTTTACTTTATTTAATCCATCCTTGTTCGAGGGGTGGCTATGCGAAAGTTAATAAACATTTGTATAGAATCCTCACGTTGATTGGTTATTTTTTGAGCAGCTCAGATGAGCCATCCCAGTCTCCTCCTCTGGTCCTTCAGTAGGCCATACGCTGGGAAGCCCCAGACAGGGGTGGCTGACTGAAGCAGGCTCCCAGGTGCCCACAGTATTCACTCGCCACACCTCCATTTGCTGTCACTGTTCTCGCTGTCCCCGTACACTGTTCCCAGGTCCTCACCCAGCCTTCCTGTCTCAGCTTCCCGCTAACTTTGCAGGCTACCATCCCCAAGCAGCGCCCCAGCAATGAGAACACCCTGGCACTCACAGCTGTGCAGAATGGAAGGAAGAAGAACCTACTTTAGAGACTGGCCGTGCTCAGCGCCTGCCCGACAGGAGACCGAAGCTTCCACTCACAGCAGCCACACAAGTGACTGTCTTCTTCAGTCCTCATGCCCTAAAGATGCTTATCCTAAACGACCCTGACACATCCCACCCTAAAATGTCTAGATAGCTGAAATTAATCATTTATTTAGTACTGGAGATTGAACCCCAGGCTTTGGATGTTATAAATGTGTACTGTGTCACTGAACTGGGCTCCAGGTCTGTGAACATTTATCATCATTATTATTTGGAGACAGTGTCTCACTGTGTAGCCCAGGCTAGCCTGGAGCTCATGATCCTCCTGGGATGGCAGGAACGCCCCATCACACCCCTGCTCCCATAAATATAAAAAAAAAATTATTGTAACATGGGCATGGCGATCCACGCATACGATCCTAGACTTGGGAGGCTGAGGCATCAGGATGGTAGATTTGAGGCCAGCTACATAACAAGACCGTGTCTCAAACAAGCAAAAACATGTTCTCATTGAAGTCGGCAAAACTGGCCAGTTTCCTCACCCGCTGTGGACAGGCCTGAGTCGCCCGAACCTCCTTTTCTCGGCACCCCAGTGGCCACTCCTTGTTTCTGGTAGTGATGCGCCCAGCCCCAACTCACAGTCAGCTCCTTGAACTGATTTTTCCCTCCGATCTCTTTTTCGTGTGAGAACACAGGTGCCATTTGGATCTTAAGTGCCCTCAAATCTTATGTGCTGAAGGTTAGCCCCTGGATGGTGGTCTCATTGGGACCTGGTAGGTGCCGTAAGAGGCAGAGCCTGGTGAGAAGTTAGGTCACTGGGTGTGACTCTGAAGGGAAGAGCAGGACCCCCGGGTGCTCCTTTCTCTCTGCTGCTTGGCTACTTTGGGCTGAGCCTCTTTGCTCTCTACCACGATTTGTCTGCTGTGGTGTTCCATGTCCACAGCCCCAAAGCCACAGGGACAAATGACCATGGTCTGAAACCACAAGTCCAAAATAAACCCTTCCACTCTAATCACTTGATTTCCTCAGGTGTTTTGTCACAGTAGTGGAATGCCGACTAACACGACTCCCAGCTTTTCTTGGGGGAAACCATAGTTCTCCACTAAGCTGTTGTAATGTGGTGGATATAGCACAGATGTCCTGTTCCACACTCTGTTGCAGAGGAGGCTTACAGGGAGCAAGGCCTGAGCTGGCCAGTGAGAGAGTGGAGATTTAATCTCCATAGGAAGCAGCTCTTTGGTGGTCCTGGGCGTTGGGCGTGTGACATGAATCGGAAGCCACGCAGCAGGAATGCTCTGATGCAACATGCCCAGACCCAGCTGTCCTGACATAGATGCCACCCTGGATGAGTGACAGGGGAATGGCTTTCTGTCCTGCTTTGCTGGCTGTGGATGAGTGACGGCAGGAGACAGGTGTTCCTGTCTTGCATGGCCAGTGTGAGTGGCTTGTATTACCAGCTCCCCACCGTCTGTGTTCTGTACATGCCTTTCCCGAGCTGGGTGGTCTTCTGTCCATTGTTTAGGGAAGAGAGACCTTCTCCTCAGATTTGTGGATAATTCTGTGCCTCAGACTTAGAGCTTGGGTCACCATTTTAGCTTATATCAAACCCTGCAACTGTGAAGATGTCCGTAAGAACTATCTATGCATCCAACAAAGACCAGTCCAGGGACCCTGTGACAATGAACTGTGTTGGATGCGAACTGGAGATGTCTTAGCCACTTTGGACTTTGAGGACAGGGTGGCATAGCCAGGATGCTTAGCTCTGGGGGACCGGAATTCTGAGATCAGAGTACCAGTGTGGGCAGGTCCCCTATCGCCCACCAGCCTTATGTGGCAGAGAGAGCACACAGCTCACTGGGATCGTCCTTCATGAAGACACAAAGGCCACTCATGAGGGGGAGTCTTCCACAGGCCCCGCTTGCCAGTCTTCCCATATTGAGGGACGAGACTGCACTGTAGGGACTTGTGGAAGTAATCCTTTGTCCTAGAAATGAGCTGGGGTGCCCCTGAGCTGGCTGCCTCTGGGCCAGCATTTTAAGCTGCAAATATTGTTATTCTGAATGCGTGGGTGAATGTTTTCAGGCTCTAATCCTGAAGTCTTGAGTAATCCGTCAACTTCTATTTGATTTTTGGTACTAAGGGTTAGACACAGGGCTTCGGGCATGCTTGGCCAGCGTGATGCCCCTGAGTTACATTCCCCAGCCTTCTTTATACTTAAATTTTGAAAATTGTGTTAATTTTAATTTAATTTAAATTTTATGACTCTTTTGTCTACATGTATATAAATGTACCACATGTGAGTAATGCCTGCAGAGGCCAGAAGAGGATGTTGGATCTCCTAGAACTGGAGTTACAGGCCTACTATGTGGGTGTTGGGAACTAACCCAGGTCCTCTGCAAGAGCAGCCAGTGCTCCTAACCATTGAGCCATCTCTCCTGCCCCCTTTTTACTTTTTGGAACAGGGTCTCATTAAATTGCCAGCCCGACCTTGAACTCACTCTGTACTCAGGTAGGCCTTGAACTTATGATCCTCCTGCCTCAACTTTCTAAGTATCTGGGATGACAGGCCTGGGCCGCCACTCCTGGCTCTGAATCTATCAGCTCTTGATGATTACTATTCAGGTCTGGGAGGACCCCAGAGTAGGAAATATCCTTAGAAGCTGGGCTTTCTGACCTTCAGGGCTCCTTTGCAGAAACAGAATGCTCTCCCTTTCTTTAACGACAATATATCCTCTTTGTTTGGGGCACCTCTGCTGTGCTGACTTTTTAACTAAGTGAGCAGCATGCAATCGTATAGTCATGCAACAAACCCTTCTGTTATCTACTGGGTGCTCAGATCCCAGGATCTGGAGATGGCACAAGGATCTTGCTCTTGAGGTGCGAAGCTCCTGGGGAGTCAGATAATAGTGCGATCAGCTTGTATACAAGGCAGAGGGACGCAGAGGCTCGGGCAGCTGAGAAAAGAAGCCAGGACACACTTGGGAGGCAGAGGCAGAAGGATCTGGTAGCCTGTGCTACACAGTGAAATTATGTTCTAAAGAAACAAAACATTAAACAAAATGAAGCAGAGGAGCTGAGGGGACCTCGGATGATGGGTGCAGTACAAGCCTGCAGCCTGGGAATGGGGGCATGACTGAGGCCCCTCATCACAGGCGGATGCAGCCAGAGGCTCTCTGCGAGTGGCAACAACATCTGGAAAGATAGGGGCTTGGAACTCACAGACAGGGCCTCCCAGTGACATGACAACCGACTGGGAAAATGCATTGAGACAGAGACACACAGAGACAGAGAGGTGGAGAAAGACACACAGAGACAGAGAAAGACAGAGAGACAGAGAGAAACGGAGACACACAGAGACAGAGAGATGGAGAGGGACAGAGACAAACAGAGACAGAGACACAGAGAGACAACGTCAAAGACAGTGCATTGTCTCAGTGCTGTGACAAAATACCCTGGACAAAGCAGCTTAAAGAAAGAGGAGTTTGTTTTGCTCACAGTCTGAGGGCTCAGGCCATCTCGATGCAGAAGGCATGGAGGCAGGACTGAGGGGTGGCCGAGCACAGTGCGCCCACTCTCAGGAATTGGAGCCCAGAGCCCGGGTGCCCGGCTCACTGTCTCCTTTCAGCCCGTGAGGTGGTGCGGCCCAGGCTCCGGGTGGGTCTTTTCTCCTCAGACCTTTCTAGAAACATTTTCACAGACAGAAAGGTGCATTTCCATTTTATTTTATCTATTTAAAAATATATTTTATTTTATGTGTATGAGTGTAAATGCACCTGTGTTGTGCAATGCCCAAGGAGGTCACTCCTGAGGGTGTCAGATCCCCTGGAACGGGAGTTACTGATGGTTGTCAGCCACCATGTGGGTGCTGGGAATTGAACCTGGGTCCCCTGCAAGAGCAGTCAGTGCTCTTAATCTCTGAGCCATCTCTGCAGCTCAGCTCTATTTGATCTCTTTTTAATTTTATTACTTTTATTTTTGATCCTCTCTCTCTCTCTCTCTCTCTCTCTTTCTCTGTCAGTTCTGTCCTTCTACCAAATGGGCCTCTGGGATCCAGCTCTCTCTCTCTCTTTCTCTGTTGGTTCTGTCCTTCTACCAAATGGGCCTCTGGGATCCAGCTCAGGTCTTCAGGCTTGGCGCAGATACCTTTACCTGCTGAGCCATCTCACCAGTCCTGTGGTGATTTTTAAATCCAGTCAAGCTGACAATGAAAATGAACCATCACAGAGAGAGACAGGGAGGAAGACAGAGATGGAGAGACAAAGAGACAGAAACAGAGAGAAACAGAAAGTGCAGACAATGATGGTGGGTGGGGCTAGAGAGGTGGCTCAGCAGTTAAGATCACCAGTTGTTCTTGTAGAGGACCTAGACTCAGTTCCCAGCCTCCATTTGGCAGCTAATAACTGTCCCTAACTTCAGTTCCAAGGGATCCAATGCTCTCTTGAGGCCTTTTCAGGCACTGCATGATATGGGTACGCTTACATACATGAAGGCAAAACATATACATAAAATAAAAATAAATAGATAAAAAGAATGTGTGTGTGTGAGAGAGAGATAAAGAATATGCTGATTTCTTCCTATAAGGACGAATCTCAGCACAAGGGCCTGTCCCTCACAATCCCTCTCAGTCCTCCCACAGGCTACCTCCTAATGCCATTCACTAGACATCAATACAGGAATGTTGGGAGCACCAAACCTCCCCTAATAGCCCTTGCTACTCAGACTCCTCTCCAAGCAGAAGTGGGTTATGAGTTTGAAGATTCGGCCCATGTTCCTGTGGTCATCCCTTCCTTTTGCTCCCCAGTGGCTTCCCATGGCTCCTAGGACAAAGTGCCAGGTCCTTGAGTATCCTTACAAGCCCACTCTACCTGTCCCTGACTGCTGCGGAGCCTGGGTAAGGCTTCCCTGCTCAGGGGCGCCTTCTGAACGCTGGGAGTCTCTGCCGTCAGCCTCCACCCCCAAACTCTTCCTTTCTGCCCAAAGAGAACTTCTCTCACATTCAGTTCCTTAGGTCCACAGGGTATCCAGTCAGACCAGTGTTCTGGATTAAGCGGAGAGAGGTGCCAAAGGGTGACCAGGCTACCCACCCGGGTCCCGGTGTAACCTCTGACAGGGGCTGTGGGAATCTAGAACTGCTTTTTAAAGATTCATTTTTATTATTACTTTTAATTATGTGCATTTGTGCGTGTATGTGTGTGTGGGTGTGTGTGTAGTGCCCATAAAGGCCAGAGGCATCAGATCTTCTCTGGAACTGGAGTTAAAAGTGGTTGTAAGCCACATGATGTGGAGGCTAGAGGATGTTGGGAGCTTTTCAAGAGCAGGAAGCACTCTTAACTGCTGAGCGATCTCTCCACATTCTCTTCCTTCTTTAAACAAGCTTTCGCTATGTAGCCCAGACTGACCTGGGCCTCATATGTGGATAAGACAAACCTTGAACTTTCAGTTGTTCTCCCTCAACAGCTCTGCACAGCACTGGAATTGCTGGTGTGAGCCACTGTGCCCAGTGTGGAATCATAGAAACACTTATGTAAGCAATCGAGTTATCTATTTATTTTTCTTTTATGTGTATGAGTGTTCTGCCTGCATGTATGTAAGTACGCCATATGAATGCATTGTCTATGGAGGTCACAAGAGGGTGGCAGATCCCCTAGAAATGGAGTTACTAATGATCGTCAGCCGCCATGTGAGTGCTGAGAACTGAACATGGTTCTTCTGTGAGAGCAGTCAGTGTTCTTAACCCTGAGCCATCTCTCCAGTCTCACAATGGAGTTTTAGTTTGTTGTGTTGTGGCAGGGAACTTCTTGTTTGTTTCTTTTGAGACAGGATCTTGATATGTAGCTTAGGCTGGCTTTGAACTCTCAGTCCTCCTGCCTCGGCTCTCCAGTGCTGGGATGATAGGGATGTGTCTCCATGCCTACCATGACGGGGTTCAGGCTAGCCCACACAGGTTGGAGAGGGAATAATTCTGAGTCAAAGGTTATTTGTCCATGAATTTCTTACAGTTCAGCCAATCTTGGCTATTCATTTTGAAACAGAAGAAGGGAGAGAGGGAGGAAGGGGGTGGGAGAGACCTTCTTTGTCCCTGAGGAAGGATGGCCTAGTTGCAGGTGCTGGCTCTTGACTTTAGGCCCTAGGGCACTGTGAGAGGCAAGGCTAGACCTGGAACCCCTGAGTCCCAGAATAGACCAGTTGTTGTGTGCTAGGCCCTGGCCCAGCTGGATGTCTTCTGAGCCTGAGGGGCATGGTGTAGACAGATACCTGCAGAGAGGCAGCGGATGGGGACAGGTGGCAGGTGAGAGGTCAAATGACTCTGGTTAGAGCCTTAAACCAGCACTTTAGCTTTGTGACCCTGGAGAGAACACTCTCCCTTTCTTTTCTTCTTTTTCTTTTTGAGATAGAGTCTCACTGAATAGCTCTGGATGGTTTATAACTCACGTTGTAGACCAGGCTGGCCCCAAATTCACAAAGATTCGCCTGCCTCTGCCACCCAAGTGCTGGGATTAAAGGCGTGTGCCATAACACCTGACCCAGTCCTTACCTTTTCTAAGTTTCATTTCTGCCTCTCAGTACAAGGAACGGGAGCTAGGAACGAGGCTCAGTAGTAGAATGCTTGCTGAGCATAAACAAGGCCTTGGTTCTACACGCAGCATTGCAAAATTCAAAACCAAATCACAACAAGTCAACCAGGGACTGTGGAGGAAGAGGACAGAGGCAACCAGGGACTGTGGAGGAAGAGGACAGAGGATAGCTCTAACATCCTGAAGAGCAATCTCCACATTCTTTTATTTTTAATTTTTATTTTTGTGTGTGTGTGTGTGTGTGTGTGTGTGTGTGTGTGTGTGTGTGTGCGTGCATGTGCGCCCTTGGAAACCAAAAGAGAGCATCAGATCCCCTGCAGCTGGAGTTACAGACAGTTGTGAGTCACCTGACATGGGTGCTGGGACCTGAACTCAGGTCTTCCACAAGAGAAGTAAGCACTCTTTAACCTCTGAGCCATCTTTCTACCCTTAACCTCCACACTCTTAAAACGAGCCAGTATCAGGACATTGTAAGGTAGACCTCTAATCCCAGCTACTTGGAAGACTGAGGTAAGAGGATCAAGTTCAAGGCCAGTCTGGGCTACAGAATGAGCTCAAGGCCTGCAGTGGGGTGTGCATCAGAGGCAGAGTGTGGGTCAGCCTGTCTAGAGGCCTGGCTTCAATCCCTAGAGAATGCATCTATAACAGGTTCTTAATGCACTAAGGAACTGCATTGTTTCTGGGTAGAGGGCCTTTCCAGACACTGTGTGGTTGCATGACATGAACAGATGGGGAGGGCCTGGTCAACAGCACATAGCCAGCCCCAGAAACAGAAAGGAAGCCTCAGAGCCGCCCTGGCCTGCTGCAAGCTGGGGTGGCCCATCTCTTCTTCCCTGGACTGGTTCTGGTCCTGTCAGAGGCTGTGGTGAAGCAGATACTGATCCAGAAGGCTCTTTGCTCATGAGGTAAAGTTGGTTTGGCCTCTCTGGCAGGACTGTGTCCTGGAGAAGGACACTGGTCACCTAGGCAGCAGGGACTTTTCTGGAAGTCTATTCGCCCCTCTCTGCTATGGGCAACTTGGCTATGTGCAGTGAGAACAGAAGGCGTATGTTAGTTCCTTAGCTCAGGAGTCTTTGGCCTGGCGTGACTGCCGAGGTCACCCTTCCTCCCCTCCCCAAACCCATCAGAGAGAGTCACAGAGACCATGGTCCCTCTGGAGAGCGCTACCCCCACCCCCAAGCCCCAGTCTGAGTTCGAGTGGCCTCAACCGTTGTGCCGACCTCTTCAGCAGGGTTGGCACGTGCTCCTGGGAGTCAGCTATACTGGACACAGTATCCGGGGGAGGGTCTTGGGTCTGAACGTGGATGACAGTAGAACTCCCATTCCGGGGCCAGGGGTAGACGGGAACAGTCTGGAGCAGTCTGGAAAGGAAGGGCTCATCCCATCTCCCTCAACTCCCAGAGAGGGAGGCAGGGGAATCTCAGGTCCCCAGCCTCCAGGGCATGAGACAGGGAGGGCAGAGGGCAGGGCCCCGGTATGGGATAGTCACAGCATGTCCCCAAGGGCTTTAGGGACAGAAAGGGCCAAGGTGCTGTGATACACTGCTCTCTGATGAGACTTTTTGGGGTAGGAATGAGGAACCTCGCATGGGGTGACTGAAGACAAGCCAGAACTTGGTAGAGTGAAGAAATCTTACTTTTGTTGTCACTGAGATAAGAGGCCGCCGTGGAGGCAGAGTTCACAGCCCACAGCCAGCAAACCCACAGGGAAACAGTGGCTATAATTATTTTCCCTGATTTTAGACACTGAAACCATTTTTTAAAAGACCCCAATCTTTACTTCACGCTTATTGTTCTGAACTCAAAAACTGAAGAATCAAAGGTTTCCCAGGAGCCAGATAGAGGCTTCCGACTAAATTGGAGGACTTTGGATCAGAGAATTGGCTGGATTTTTACAAACTTCTCCAACTCTGGTGTACCAATCACAGCACAGACTCCAGTCCTCAGAGGCTCCTGAGTCCAGGGACTGCTGATAAGCTAGAGGGGGCATAGATTCCTTCTGATATAGGAAAGAAAGTCTCCCTTAGTCGGAGGGAAGTCCCTCCTAGCCTGTGCTCAGCAGTTCAGGTAGGCGTTGGGAACTGAACCCCAGTCCTCTGCAAGAACAGCCGGTGCTCTTAACCCCTGAGCCACATCTCTAGCTGCTCAATGAGATTATCTTCTGAAAGCTCTTGTTGTGTTACATTTGGAGATTTGTTACGTCTGGAGGTTTGTTGCATTTGTTGTGCTGTGATGCAATGGCTGACACAAACAATCAAGGAAAGGAAGGATTTATCTTGGTTCAGGATTTCAGAGGTATCAGTCCATCACGACCAACAGGCTGTGATGGAGCACTATCAGTCCATTAGGGAGGACAGAGCATGATGGAGCACTATCAGTCCATTAGGGAGGACAGAGCATGATGGAGCACTATCAGTCCATTAGGGAGGACAGAGCTTGATGGAGCACTATCAGTCCATTAGGGAGGACAGAGCATGATGGAGCACTATCAGTCCATTAGGGAGGACAGAGCTTGATGGAGCAGTGTCAGTCCACCATGGCCAACAGGAAGCAGACAGGAAGCACAACAGCTCCCATCATGGAAGCCAGGAAGTAGAGAAAGCAGGACAGGAAATGTCAGGACAAGATCCAGCCCCAAGGGCAAACCCTTGGTGACCTGCTTCCTCCAACAGGGCGACACCTTTCATGACCTTCCTATAATATAGCATGTCAATCAAGGGGTTACTCAGCTGACTAGGTCAAAGCTCTTACAGACTCACTCTGCCAAGGTCCTTACTAATGCCCTGGGCACCACTGAGATGACAGCCTCCTTGGAGTTGATGGAAGTGACGGTGGGAACACCCGCACTGTGTGTGAAACTGTGGAACATCTGGCTGGTTTGGGCCAGACAAAAGGGAGAGAGAGAGGCTGAGCCTGATGACAGGAACCATCTCCTTACCACACAGTTGAAGCCCCTAGAGCTTTTGTAATATAATCGTATTATAGGGCTGGAGCGATGGCTCAGCTGTTAAGAACACTGACTGTTCTTGCAGGGGACCTGGGTTCGGTTCCCAGCACCCACATGACAACTAACAATCATCCGTAACTCCAGTTCCAGGGGATCTAATATTCTCTTCTGACTTCTGTGGGCATTGCACAACATGGGTGCACTTACATACTTGTGGGCAATACACTCATACACATACAAAATAATAATGAATAAGATGTTCTTTAAAAAAAGACAAAAACAAGCCAGGTATCATGACCCATCCTGCCCTCTCAACACTTGGGAGACTGAGGCAAGACGATTGTTGTGAGTTTGAGGTCACCTAGGGCTGCATGGTAAGTTCTGGGACATCCTGGTCTACATTTGAGACCTTGTCTAAAAAAGAGAAAAAACTCACTGGCAAAGATGTGTATCTATGGGAAGCGGTATGGAATTCCTCAAAAAGCTAATAACAGGAAGGACTCAGCAATTCTACTGAATATGCATAAAGGCGATGTTGAAGGGGACACCTGCTCACCCATGTTCCCCGAGGCCATGGTATGGGACCAACCTAGGTTGCCATATTCAGACAAGTGGACACAGAAGTTGTGACACACACAATGGATTACTCCTCAGGCATAAAGACGCATAAAATTCTGCTGTCTATGGCAATATGGCTGAGTCAGGAGGGCCTTGAGCAGCGTGGGGCAGTTATGCTGGACAGTAATTGATTACACATTTCAAAGCACCTGGAGTAGCTGGGCATGGCGAGCACACAGTGAGTCCCAGCACTAGGGAGGGAGAGGCAGGTGGATCTCTGTGAGTTTGAGACCAGCCTGGTCTACAAGGCGAATTTCAGGCCAGCCAGGGTGACAAAGCGAGACCCTGTCTCAAAAAAAAAAAAAACAAAAACACCCGAGAGGGAAGGTTTGAAATGTTCCTGACAGAGTGAGGTGTGTGTGTGTGTCTGTGTGTGTGTATGTGTGTGTGTGTAACATGCTGATGTCCTGAGCTAGCCATTTCCTGTTGTACCTATGCACTGAGCTGCCACTCTGTACTCTGTAAGTAAGTACAGTGATAACGTGTCAATTTCAAAAACAAGCAAACTAAGACGATGCCCTGGGGATCTGAGCTCAGCTGGGGAGCGGGTGCCCAGACCCCACACCACCCTCTGCTGTCACAGTGATCTTCACCCCTCAGGTCACATTTATGGCCTCATGGATAAGTGACCCAGGACAGACAGAAGGCCTTGGGTCTGGATGACAGGTGGCTGTGTTCAGCACATTTGTATGATGGCATGAACAAGAACAAGACACTGACTTCATGCTGGCTGGCCTGGAACTTGCTACGTAGACCAGGCTGGCCTTGAACTCACAGAGATATGCCTGTCTCTGCATGTGGTCCGGTTGACTCCAGATTTTATTTATTTATTTGTTTGTTTATTTATTTATTATTTTGGTCTTTTTGAGATAGGGTCTCCCTGTAATCCCAGCTGGCCTGGAACTCACTATGTAGACTAGGCTGGTCTTGAACTCACAGAGATCCGCCTGCCTCTACCTCCTGAGTGCTGGGATTAAAGGCGTGCGCCACCACACCTGGCTCTTATTTTATTTTTTAATATTTTATGTATTATTTTTATATCATGTATATGAGTGTATTGCCTGAATCTATGTAAGCATACCCGTGTTGTGCAATGTCCGAGGAGGTCAGAAGAGGGCATTGGATCCCCTGGAGTTACCAATGGTTGCTAGTCACCATGTGGGTGGTAGGAATTGAACCTGAGCCCTTTGCAAGAGCAGCCAACTCTCTTAACTGCTGTGCCATCTCACCAGTCCCAATTCTGTATTTAAAAAGCTAAATGTAATTCAAAAAAATCCACGAGGAGCAAAGTATCAAGATTTCAAATGGAGTCGGGACAGAAAGGAGCAGGGACACCAAGTGACAGTATACCACCTGGGACTGACGGGAGGCCAGTCAACTCTGAGGGCTAGGTGGTCAGGGGGACGCATATATGCAACTAGCAACTCTGTGAAGAAACCATTGGGCAGAGCACAGGCCGAAACAGAGCCAGGCCACTGACTCTCCTCTTAGCTGGGATGGCCTGGCTCCTGCGGCCCTGGGGTGCTGCTGCAGTGTCTTACAGTCACCAGGTAGCCTCTGGCAGCAAGGGGTCGGTCCATCTCAGAACTGACACCTGCTCTAGATGTGGGTTCTTCGCTATCACTGTCCCACCCCAGTCAACGGATGACAACTGTCTGATCAATTGTCAAAGATCTGAATATATTGCTGCAATCTACAGGATCTGTTTTGCAGCAAAGAAGGCTCATGACCACAGATTCATCCAGAATACCAGGGGGACCTACTACAAGGTTGAGGTTCTGTCTTTTAGACTATAGTGGGTGAACCTTATCCACAGCAGGCATGCCCTATGCTCCAACAGCAAACCTGTACTGGGAAGTAGACTGGCCCCTTCCCCACCATCCTCAGAGACCCAGGGAGAAACTGTGCTTCCTGTCCCCACTGCTATAGCTGGCTTTGCAAAAGAGACTTTGCCTTTGAGGGTGAAAAGATGTGGAGGCCTCCATCAGAGGAGGTCACACATCCCACTGAGCCTGGAAACCTTGGCTTCAGTGTAAATGAGCAGAGGAAGGGAAGGAAGAGAAGGAGGAAGAGGAGGAGGAGGAGGAGGAGGAGGAAGAAAGAGGAGGAAGGGCAGAGGGAGGAGGATGGAGAGAGAGGAGGGGGGCACTGGTTCTCCACACATGAATGATGAAGACTCCCCAGTATCACACCCTTGACAAAATTTAACTGAAAATGGATCGATGATCTAAAAATAAGAACCAAATCCATAAAACTCTTAGAAGAAAACATGGGACTAAATCCTCCTGACCTTGGACTTGACAATGGATTTTAAAAGCACGAGCAACAAGAAGAAAAAAATAGATAAATCGACTTCATCAAAATGAAACATGGTTCATCAAAGGATGCTCTTAAGAACACGAAATCCAGGCACGTGGACACAGGCCTGAAATCCCAGTACTCAGGAGGCTGAGGATGATGGGTTCCAGGCCACCCTGGACTACAGAGTGAGAACTTCTGTTTGAAATAATGAAAAAGTTTTGAAAATAGTAATGAATGTCAGACGGCATTGTTGGGTAAATGATGCTACTGAATGTGATACTTAAAATTATTAAAACGGAAAATTTTGTGTTGTGTGTATTTTGCCAAAAATAAAAAAGAAGTCAGTTGGATATGTCAGCAGAGGGGGACAGTCCTGATTCTGAGGGGGAAACAAAGTCATGACTCCATAAGGACGGAAGGATGAGGAAGTCTGGGGGTTGGGATTTGGGAATCATTGGAAACCTCCTCCGGGAGTCTTTGACTCACAATAAATGAGCAACCAATAAATGATTGTGGACCAATGGTGCCAAAGGGTTCAGAGCCCCCCGCCCCCGGGTAAACTGTAAGTCCCTCACTGTACACAGATAAGCAAGGGTGTGGACCTCTGGAAAGGTTGCTGTCAGATGGAGGTTTTGCACAAGTGCAATGAAATGCCTGAATGCCTGGATAGCTAGCTTGACAAAGACGAAAGGTTTACTTAGCACACTTAGTTGAAGGAAGCTTAAAAGGCAGCCTTACTGGTCTGGATTCAGGAGAGGGGGGAGGATGGGCTAGCTTGGCAGGAAGGGTGGGGATGCAAGTGATCATATTGTTTTCTGAAACAGAATTTTGCTATGTAACTCAGGCTGACCTTGAAGCCATTGGTCTTGGTACCTCAGACTCCCAAGTGCTGGGATTATAGGCACATGTCACCACACTGGCGTGTGTGTGTGTGTGTGTGTGTGGTCTCAGACAAGGGAGTCTCCATGTAGCCCCAGCTGACTTGGAACTCGCTATGTAGACCACACTGGCCTTGGACTCACAGAGATCTGCCTACCTGTGCCTCAGAGTGCTGAGATTAAAGATGTGCCCCCACTAAGTCAGGGCACCTTAAACCAGAGTTCTTACAGGAGAGCTAGCAAGCAGGGTTAGAGAAATACCTCTTGTCCCCAAAGACCTGCCTGCCAAAGGCCACTTCCCAACAGTGCCATCCTCCGAACTGCAGGAAGCGGGGAGAACGGGGGAGATAGGACCGGGACACACACATCCAAACCACCCCCACCAAGCCATGGACAGAGAGTGCTGCTCAATACCAGTCCCAGTTTCAGGACCATTGGCATCTTGAAAGCTTACAACAGGATGGTCCTGCGGATCTGACAGGTTGTAAGGATAAACAGACCTTGTCAGTCATGGGCCCTGCCTCACATCCGATGGCCTCAGCTGCCTGTGGTACAGTTTTACAAAAACCCAGCTTCCTGTGCGCTTTGCCTGAGGCACCCTGCTGGCTTTGATCCTGTGGGTTTTCCTAATGCTGAGACGTGGGATGGCTGGAGTCTGCAGCCTGCATACACATGCAGTCTGGCAGTTCAGGTAGCAGGGTGCCCTAGGAGCCTCAGTCAGTGGGGGACACGTAGGAAATTCCACGACGGTTTAGAAGTGCCTGCGGCTGAGCCTGGGATGCCCACAGTGGCGGACAAGCCCCGTAACAGTCCCCGTTATTCCTCTCCTCCCTCCTGCGCCACTTCCTCTGCTCCTCCTGCCTGTTTCCTAGGATCTTCTGTGAGAGGATGTCTGAGAGAATATTTCTGAGAGTATGGGATCACAATGGCACAAAGTAACACAGAGCCACAAAATATGCGTTGCCGTCTGAGAAACCCACATAATCATGGCTATGTGAAATTTCAAGTTTTACATATCTAAAATAATTCTGTCACACACAAAAAAGGGGAAGGCACAAGTCATTTGAGGTGTACAGCTCTCACTAAGTCGAAAAGACAGCACATGTCTTAAGCCCTCTGTGAACGGATGGTTCCAGGATTTCCTGATCTACAGCGCCCCCTAGTGCTGGCTTCAACTCATCCCAGGCTGGGCAATGAAACTTGAAATTCAGACTGCAGAAACCTCAGCCAGTGGAGACGTTGCTGGTATTCCACAGAGAATTCCTCAGCTGTTTGAGACATGGGAGACAAATCTATGTCACCCTTAGGCTTTAAAGAAAGCCTCACGTTCTTTTATTTATGAGTTCCAAATTGTTGATCATTCCACGCTTTGTAGAAGGCACCGAGCCTCCTGTGTAGTTCCAAATGAAAATGTCCACATTTCACAGGAGGTGGGTCAGACCAGAGTCCAAACTGGAAATCCGTTGCCTGGTATGTGAGGAGGTCCAGTGTGAACCTCGCACTTCATCTGTTACAGGAGCAGATCCAGATCTCTCTCTCTCTCTCTCTCTCTCTCTCTCTCTCTCTCTCTCCTCTTTCTCGTCTTTCTCTTTGGTTTTTTGGAAACAGGGTCTCACTATGTAGGCCTGGCTGACCTGGAACTCACTATTGTGGACCAAGCTGGCTAAAACTCACAGATCCTGCCTCTGCCTTCTGAGTGCTGGGACTAAAGGCATGTGTCACCATGCCTGGCCTTGCTGTCTTTCTATTTTGCTCCATAACTGCCCTGAGTCTGACCTAAACACCTCCCCAAATAAAGAGACACCTTTGTCTTAGTCAGGGTTTGGGAGTTTCACATTTATTGGTTTAAAGGCATTGGCACACTCCAACAGGGTCCATTCCCTTACACTTTGGGTAATTTGTATGCACAGGAAGGCAGCATCGTTTTTTGGTGCAATTTTGAAAGGAAGTATTAAGGGCGAGAATTTGATTTTAAGTGATGGGAAGGAAAAAAAAGGTGTGAATTTAGCTTCAGACTCTATAGAGGATGAAAGAAGATGTTATATTTCTGTTTGAGACGCTGTAAATCACTCAAGAATGGCCCATGAACTCCTTGCCCGGTCCACCTGTTCAGAAAATGACGGGAATCCTCCAGTGTGCCACCCCCAAAGACACAACAGCTCAGAAGTGAACTTGAGTTGCTGTGTGGAAGGAGAATTATACAAACTGATGGGATGCGATACACTTAGACATTTTTTCTTTTTTGGTCTATTTTGGAGTCAAGGTCTCCCTGTATACCCAGCTGGTCTGGAACTCACTCTGTAGGCCAGGCTAGCCTCAAATTCACAGAGATCCCCTTGCCTCCTCTGCCTCCGAAGTACTGAGATTAAAGGCATGTATCACCACACTCTGCACACCTAGGCAGCTTAAAGGAAATGTACTCAGGATTGATTTTCTTGCTGAGCACGGCAGCTGACACCTGTGATCCTAGCGCTGGGGAGGTTGAGGCAGGAGGATCCTGAGTTTGAGATCAGCCTGAGCTTTGTATTGAGACCCTGTCTCAAACAAAAATATTTTATTTTCTCAAGATTATGTCTTTGTTTTACCCACCGGCCTTGTGAAGATGAGTGCATACAAGCCAGGATGAAAAATATCATTAAAAACCCAACAGTTTGCCAGGTCTGGTGGTGTGGGCCTGGAATCCTAGCTACCCAGGAGAGTGAGGCCAAAGGATTGTGAGTTCAAGGAATGCCTGGGGTACATAATGAGTTCAAGGCCAGACAATTTCTCAAAATAAAATGTACAAAGAATACAAAGAAGACTAGAGATATAGCTCAGTGGTAGAGCCCTTGCCTAGAATCCATCAGTGAGGGGCTGGGGACGTGGCTCAGTGGTAGAGCACTTGAATGCATATGTATATACTCCACCATTTCACTAGAGGTCGACTATTACATGACTCCCGGTGGAACTAGAGAAAACCTTTGTACCTACTGCTTCTGTTCTCTTTGAGGAAGGTGACACTAGTGTCCCAAATGTTGGTCACATGGGATGGAAAGCTCCAACTTAGCCTTGGACTCCTCCCTGGGTCCTGCAAAGGATAAGCATCTTACTGATACTGGTTATAGGAAAGGACGTCCTGCGCAATCATGGAACTGAGTTAGAGGCTGCACTATCAATCAGAGCTTAGCACAAAATCCAATGAGAGATTGACCGCTTGGATACCAGAAGTAACTTTAAATTTGACAGCCTGGATACCAGAAGTAACTTTAAATTTTTTATATATTTGTGGTGCTAGGGCCTGAACCGAGGACCCTGCGAATGCACTGTCACTGAGCTCTATGCAGCAGGACCAAGTGACATTTAAGGACCAGATTTGCCACAACATTCCCTATTGGGCCACTTGAAGGCCACACTGTAAAATCTAATCCTTTCTGGTCACTGTAGATCAGAAGTTTCTGGAGCCTTCTGGAAATTTCTGGAGCCTGTCACAACAACTACTTTTGTTAGCACATCCTCCAGAAAGATCCCGAGTCCCTGACCCTTCAAGTCACACACTGAGCAGAAAGGGGATGGATGACAGGAGCTGAGAAGGGAGGTGGGGTGAAAGAGCCAGGCTGCTCAGAGATAAGAGCTGAGTCTTGCTACACCTGCTGGGTCTCTTTAGAGTCTGGGCCAACCCTAAGTGCATGGAGGGCTTGGAAGAGTCTGAATCTGCCCATGATTTGAGCACTGTTCCACAGCTGGTGGTGCTATTTGGGGGAGGGGAGGAAATCTTTGGGAAGTGGAGCCTTGCTGGTGGAAGTTGGTCTGGAGGGACCAACTCCTAAAGGATAAAGCCTGAGCCCTGGTTCCTGCTTTGCTCTGCTTCCTGATCTGTTGGGATGTTAACAGTCCCCTCCTTGGTTGTCTATTTATTTGTTTTTCTACCAATGACCTGAGCTATTCTGCTACGATTTCCCTACTCTGAGAGACCGGCTGCACCCCTCTGAAACTGGGAGTCAAAACAAACCCGTCTATCCTTCTTAAAGTGATTTTGGTCAGATACTGAAGTCACAGTGATACAACTGTAAGCAATACAGTCACTTTTATTAATTAATATTAAGGGTGATAGCCATTAAACCTGAAGGACTTGGGGACACTATGCAAGGCTGATAATCATTAAATACTATCATTATTGTTGTTATTGTACTCAGGATTGAACCTAGGGCCTCATATATGCTCTACCATTGAGCTTATCCACAGAATCTATTTCTTTTAAAATATTTAATTTATTATTTTTATTTTATCTGTATGAGTATATTGCCTGAATGTATGTAAGTGCACTCGTGTCATGCAATGCACTCAGAGGTCAGAAGAGGGCGTCAAATCCTCTGGGACTGGAGCTATGGACCACTGTTAGCTGCCATGTGGGTACTGGGATTCGAACTTGAGTCCTCTACAAGAGCAGCCAGTACTCTTAACCGCTGAGCTATCTCTCCAGCCCTATGCTCAGAACCTGTTAAATAAATTGTTAATGATAGTAATTAGTGATACCAGTCATATCAAGTCATCTTCCTAAGCCCGGAGATGCAAGATAAGACATCACAAGTTCCCTCTCTGGATTTTCTGTTTGCAGAAGGGGAGCATTGTACAAATGTAAGGTGTTCCCTGAGTGTGGGCTATTAGAAAAACCCTTCTTACGTAGCCTGTTCAAGGTTTGCTGTGCAGGAAATCTAAAATGCCTCAGATTTCCAGTCTGGAGGACCAATTATAGGGTTAGAACTGACATCTGCTTCTTCCTTTTCTGGAACACCAGAGGCTGTGATGCATAGATTTCTCTTGACTGCTGCTGTATTCCCTGTCTTGAAGGGACCAGGCAATAAGAGGGTCTTCAGGCTATGTTTGTTACCTTGGGATAACACTGAAGGTAACTGGCCACTTTAATTTGCATGAACTAAAAAGACAAACAAGAAATGATGGTTTAGGGGGCTGATGACATAGCTCAGTGGTAGACTGTATGCTTAGTAATATCATGTGCCTGTCCCTGGGTTCAAATCCCAGCTCCAGGGAGAAGTGGAGAAAGATATATAGAGACAGAGAGAAAGACACAGCAGAGAGGAGGAGGAGGAAGAAGAGGAAGAGCAGGAGGAGGAAGGAGAAAGGAAGAAAAACAATAGCTTAACCATATAATGTGTTCCTCTAGAGCATCAAAACATGTTCTGAGCACTAAATAATATTAATGATAACGACTGGTGGTAACCAATCTCCCAGGTGGCCCCTAGAACCCCACGGCTGTAACGTTCATGCTTGGGTGCTGGGCTGGCTGGTCAGTGCTGGCTTGCAATTTCCAAAGCCAGATCAGAGAGACACTGTGGCTCCTGTTGCTTCTGGGCTCCGTTCTTCTGGAAGGGACTAGCTTCTTAGACTCTAGGATGTCTGAGTGAGCCGTCCTGAAGGCTGACACTTTAGGTCCATCAGGCTGCAGTGGCCACTACCTCCTGGAGGGCCCAAGCTAGAGCTAGCCAAGGCATCTTCCCACCCAGAGTGACAGACCAGAAACTGGAGCCACCAACTTTGAGGAAACTTGTTTTTGACAATAAATAACAAACGTGTTGTTTGCTCTGTTCTGTGTTGGCCACGATTTCGTCTCACTCAGTTTTGTAGTTTAGGAAATACTATTTTATTCAATTAATTTTTGCCTGACAGAGGCCCAATATCCAGGGCTTTACATAAGTTAGGCAAAGGTCTCTGCCACAGGGTTACATTCACACCTCCTCAGAAAATACGACCTTTTAAAACAGCTACAACATAGTACCCGGCATGATGGTGAAGGCCTTTGATCCCAGCACTCAGGAGACAGAAGCACGAGGAACTCTGTGAGATGGAGGCTAGATTGGTCTATGTAGTGAGTTCTAGGCCAGCTGGGGCTACAGGGAAACCTGTCTCAAGAAAGCAAGGCAAAACAAAACAAAGAGCCACACACACACACCAAAAGAAAGTTACCTTAGTGAACCCTTAGTAACAGTTTGATTGCTTTGCAAATACAACTTTAGGAGAAGGGTCTGAGGCTAGTCCCTCTCTCCCCTTTCAACTAGATTATTGCCTCTTAGTTTTCCTCTGAAGGAATTCTGGGGTCTCACCTGCCACAAATGCAGCCCTAAGAAAATGCTAGGGCTGAAGTTAAGGGCACGTGGGCCTGGGAGCAAATGGGTTTCCTGGGGCATCAACTATCCAGCTTAGCAGAAAGGAAGCCGGTGTCTGGCTCCGCTGAGCATCCTGTTCGGGTGATTATCCCAAAAAGAAAGGAAAGGAAGACTTTATTTCATGTAAACAAAACAAAAGCCCGGCCATCATTCATTAATGTCATTGAAATGGCATGCAAATGACTCCATGAAACTTAGCAGAAAGCTGCTCGGTGCAAACAACACTCATTGTTTCCGGAGCTCGGTTCTCATTCGTTTCAAATCCGCAGACACGATTTCCTGGGCGCTTAATTGTCCCCCCCGCCCCGTGGGAGAGGCTGGGCCCTTTGTCTCGCTGCGCTGTGGAGCGGGTGTCGCACGCCTGGCCCCGCACAGATGCCGCCGGGCTTTTGTTTCATGGGCGGAGCCACCAGATACCAGGAGCGGGCGCTGCACGTGCGTGGAGCATCTCCTGGCGCAGTCCCCGGCCATCCCGCGCGCCCCTTTGTCTGCCGCGTGGTTGCAAAACCGCTTTGCTCCCATTGTGCGGGCAATGCCACTTCTAAGTTTTCTGCAGCATTTCCGAGGGGCCTGCTTAACAGACATCACTAGGCTTGCAGAGAGATAGGTCTCTGCCAGCCGCCGTCACGGGGTGCTCCTCTCTGGTCCCCAAATCCAGTCTCCACACAGCGGTCCAGAGCCCCACAGGCCCAGTGCCGCTTCGCTCGAAGAACACCACAGCAGAAAAGTCTGCGGCGGGGGTTTATGCCCACGAAGGAACCAGTGGGGTTAGCTTGGCACCTGCCATACATAGCCCCAGTCAAGGACGCCCCCCTCATCCCTCACAAAGGAATTTTGAGGCGTCCCTGAATTCCAAGGATGATCTGCTACTCAAAGTCACTGTATTCCGGGCCTGAATTCGGAGTCCCCAAAAGGAGAGATGGGAACGGGGCACTTGGGTGGCTGTTGGTTCATTTATGTATCACCCCAGAGATCCCAACTCTGGATGTGGCCTTAGAGCCCTTTGCAAATTCCATCATCCTTTCTTATGGAAACCCCAAACAGCAAGTCTGCCAGGCTGGATGTTGTTTCTGTATTGTGTGTATGTGTGTATGTGCCCTTAAGCCTCTGTGCCCCCAATGCACATCTCCCCACCTTTTCCTCCACTGTCTCATCACAGCCTGCTCCAAAGCTGCTGTGTCGGGGAAACAGAGTCTGAGAACCCAGGCTGCCGCCCTCTGCTCTGATTCTGTTCCTAGCAGTGTGACCCTTCCTTTGTTTCCTGACTTAGAAATCACCTGCCTGGAGCTGGAGAGATGACTTAGTGGTTAAACGAGCATACTGCTTTTTTTCAGAGATGGATTCCCAGCACCCACATCCAATGGTTCAAAACTGCCTATAACTCCAACCCTAGGGGGATCTGATGCTTCTGGTCACAGGCACCTGTGTGTACATGCACCCCCTCTACACACACATACACACACTTTGTAAAAAGTCACCTGTGACTGGGGAGCTCTGTCTCATTAGCTGTTGTGTTTTCAGGACCCAGGACTTGACCCTCCATCAGCAGGTCCTGTGTCAGCCTGGAGTGGGTTTCACCAGGGACATGTGGAAAAGGCACAAGGTTAGAGACAGTTTCTCAGAGGGCAGGACTGCCGTGGGCAGCTCTTCCGGGACTTGCCATAGCCTTTTCAATTCTTCTATCATGAATGGTCTAAAAGCAGGTTGGGACGTCCACAGTTTGAGGGCCCTCCTTCCACAGAGGGCTGATCTTAGATGCCCAAGCCACTGCTGTCTGTGATGATTCATTTACAACTTGTCATTAATTTATTATTTTTATTTTATATGTATGAATGTTTTGCCTACATGTGTAAGTTCACTTTTGTCATGCAATACCCCTGGAGGTCAGAAGAGGATGCTGGATCCCTTGGAACTGGAGTTAAGAATAGTTACTAGCCACCATGTGGGTGCTGGCAACTGAATCTGGGTCCTCTGCAAGACCAGCTAGTGCCTTTAACCGCTGAGCCAGCTCTCCAGACTTGGAATGATTAACTTTAAGTGTCAACTTGATTGGACTAAGAAACATTTGCTGAGCTGGGCATGGTGGTGCAGGCCAGTGCACAAGACGATTTGAAGCCTCCAATTTCTCCATTATTTATGACAGAATAGGCTCTGTTTGCGGTAATAAACAACCTCTGCATTTTAACACAACCAGATTTTGTTTCTTATTCAAAGTATGCTGCAAAGCTGGGCCTTGTGGCTTGAACTGGTAATCTCAGCCCTGGGGAGGCTGAGGCAGAAGGATCATGAGTTCAAAGCCAGCTTGAGTTATATAGTAAGATCCTGTCTTATAAAACCAAAGAGAGAGAGAGAGAGAGAGAGAGAGAGAGAGAGAGAGAGAGAGAGAGAGAGAGAGAGAGAACACACTGGGGCTTTAGTGAAGCACATCTCTGGAGTGTCTGTGATAACACTTTCAGGGATAATTAGATCCTGAAGACTCTGACCTGGTCGGTGGTTCCCTACCTTGATGGGTTCATTATGTGAGGGTTTTACTGGAGAGTGTTGAAAGGTGCAGGCGGTATAGTTGGAAGTACCCCTGGAACTGTATTTTGCCCTGGCCCCTCCTGTAACTACCCTTCTCTGTGTCTCTTGTCCATGAAAAACTAAAGGCCAGCCTCTGCCACATGCTCCCATCACCAGGATATGTTGCCCAAGGACATGAGGCCAAGTGACCATGGGATGACTCCTCTGAAACTGTTAGCTGAAACAGACCTCCTTTAAATTGTTCTCAGACACTTTCATCATGACTAGAAAGCCTTGTGCATAATCCAGGTAAGGAAACATACTTCCAAAGCCCAGCTTGAATCCCCAGTCCCACTCTGACCTGGAATAGGGAGGGCATCACCTACTCTGAGAACACTTGGGAGTTGGAAGTTTCCGTTTCTCTGTTGTCACCAGAGTTATTTATTCCTTCTTAAACACAGCTTTTCAACCTCATTTAATACAAGGGCAGTGGAGACATCTTCCTCAAGAATTTAAAAATTATGCAGAGCGCTAGTGTGGTGGTACATGTCTGAGCCCAGCACTTGGGAGGTGGGGGCAGGAAGATCCTAAGTTCAAGGCTGCATCAAAACTGTGACTCAGAAATATCACATACACCATCTCACACCACGTACCATACACCTGAACACCACACACAACATAGCACATATAACACACCCAAATACCACACACACAATACACACTCACTAAAACAACACAGCACATACCATAACCCAAACACCACACATCACATATACCACACACCACACACCATACAAAAACTCCACACATATCACACAAATCATATACCACACACCATATACAATACAATACACCACATACAATAAACAGACACCACATAGTCACACACCACACACAACATGCCATACACACACATATATGCACACCATACTTACATACAACATACCACACAAACACCATACACAACATACACACAAACACCATATCACACATATACTCAGCACACACACATACCACACCACATACCATACAGAAAATGTCACAAACACAACACACACATGACACACCATATGCCAAACACATCACATACAAATATACAACACAGTTACATACATGCACACACAACACACTCTAAATACACACACCATACACCATACAAAAACACCATACCATATACAAAACACCACACATACAACACACAGCAGACACATAACACTCTATACACCATACACACAAGACAACAAACACAAAACACCATACAGAATATACCATGCCCAAAATACCACACACAATCTCACAATACACAACATACTCTCTCACACACATGCCTACACAGCACACTGTAACACATACACACCACACACCATACACAAAATACCACACACATACCACACAACACTTGGTCACACACATGCACACATAATACAGATGCATGATGCAATCCAGGTGGACTGTTTTCAAGTGTGTGCTCCCCAGGATGACCAGCAAGTAAGCTCCATGAATGGCCTCACAGCGTGTGTTTGAAGCAAAAGAAAATATTCAGCCATTGAATGAAATCTCAAACAGACTGAGGTTAAAAAAAAAAAAAGGTTCAGCACTAAAGTAAAACTACTTAGGAAAAAGAATTTCCATCCTATGAGCAATCTGAAATAAAAACTTGAGAATCATAATAGTGACTCTGCCATAATTTTCTGTAATAAAACATCTATTATAACAGATATGGCAATACAATAAAAGTCCTATTGTTCCAGAAACTGTATTATAACCGAAACAGGATAATTATAGAAATACTTGCCTTAGAATTGCATGTTCAACAGAACCATTGAAACTCATTCTTTTCAGACCGAAAACAAGTCTTCGGAGTGCAGCACTCTGCCATGCCATCCAAAATGGAAGGCAGCAAGTCCCCTCAGGACTGTCTTCCGTCTGTGACACATTCTTGGAGGCTAACCCAACATCCAGCTCTGTACTATATTTGGGGTTCTAAAATCTATTAGTAGGGTTGGAGCAAGGAGTCTAATTCTTTTTTCTTTCTTTCAAAGAAATTTTACTAGCATGTTATTTATATTACTGTGCATGTGACCTTATTTGAAAGCAGGGACTTTATAGATATAATGATGTAATAATGAGGTCAATGGGGTGTCCCCTTATCCAATGTACCTGTGCCTTTATAATAAGGAAATGTGGGGCTGGGGGATGGCCCAGTGGGTAAGAGGGTCTTCTATGTAAGAATGAGGGCTGGAGTTTCATTTCTCTGAGAACACCCTCACAGACAGAATCAGAAGTGTGCCTCACCAATCTCTTATGTGCTTCTAAATCCAACCAAGTTGAGACTCAGAACAAACCATCAAGTCTCCAGCACTGCCAAACAAGCAACTGCCACCATCACACACACTAATGGCTCACACAACTGGCTCAGAACTCACTGTGTAACCCATGCTGACCTCAAACTTGTGGCAATCCTCCTGCCTCAGTCACTGGGGTGTTTGAGATTACAGGTATACCACCATGACTGGAATGATATGTTTTTTCAGGCAGATTTAGGGTAAAATGGAGCTCTGTCAAGTTCCGTTGTGAGTTCTTCCTGAGGATCTCTAGCTTTTCAGAATAGTTGTGCCCAGAATGCCTCACAGACACTCCATCGTTAACTGGTACTTCTGGTCTCCTGTTCTGGGTGGACATAGCACTTTTTGCGTCTCACCTTATTTAATCTTTACAACAAGCCCAGATCGTTGAGGTTCTTGCCTTCGTTTGGTTCCTGCAGACTGTAAGAATAGCTTAGTTGGGAGGCAGCCTTGGGACTTTGGAAGTTGTGTTTGCACTTCAAGCGCTGTTTTCACTGAGTTTGGCTATTTCTTTTTAAACGTGGCTTTGGGAAAAGTACTTGGAATTAGAGAGAAGTAAGGGACCCCAGAGCCTGCAAAGCCATCCCCTGTCTCTGCTACTGATTTTTAATGACCTGTCTAGGGTAAGTTGGCACTTGAAAGGCTGGGAACCTGGACGAGACTCAGGTATAATGATCACTGCAGGTGTAGGGAGGGCGTCACAATAACCCTGGTGGTGATGACAGCAAACAGAGACGTGCCAAGTGGAGACAGGAGGAATGAGAAAGGGATAACTGTCTACAGAGAGCTGAACGATGCAAGCACCAAGGAAAATGAATTAAGCTTTTGAAGAATAGTGATGGAGCCCAGGACCAGATTGTCACCAATCCCCAAACCATCTTGGCCTTGGATGATGACTTAAGAGTTAAGGTGTCCCAAGATTACAGGCCAGAGATTGGGTGGTCCCTAAGCACACAACAGGCTTGACCAAGACTACAGGCCAGAGATTGGATGGTCCCTAAGCACACAACAGGCTTGACCTCGGCATGGCCTACGGATTCTATTTTTATTGTGCCAGAAAGTGCACATGCATGTGTGAGGTCGACCCTCAGAATTAACACTTGCAGCTGCCATCTGGTGGTGTGGGTGGAATGGCTGTCTCCCTGTGGTGGTTTAAATGAGAATATCCCCCATAGGCTCAAGTATTGGAACACCCAGTCAGGTGGTGGTGCTGACTGGGGACGGTCACGCAACCTTGTGGAGGTGTGGCCATGATGGAGGAAGTACATCTCTAGGGGGTGGGCTTGGAGAATTCATAGCCTCATTCCACTTCTGGTGTCTCTCTTTGCTTCCTGTGCCTGCTTGAAGATGTGAACCCTTGGCTTTCTGCTCTGGCTGCCTGCTGCCATGGATCCCTGCCAGGATGGACTCTCATCCTTGTGTAACCAGAAACCGAATTAACTCTTCCTCAGTGAGTTGCCTTGATCATGATGTTTTATCAGGAAATTAATTAATATACTCTCTGAAAACATAAAGTCCTTTATCTGTTACTACATGTGCCTTTATTTCAAAGTAGGGTCTTTATAGATGTAATAATGTAGTAATAAGGTCGCTGGGGTGTGATTTTATCCAATATGAAGGAAATGCAGGGGAGATGGTCCAATGGTAAGAGTACTTTCTGTGTAAGCATAAAGACCAGAATTTGAATCCCAGCACCCATGTAAGAAGCCAGGCATGGCTCTATACACCTGTGGCGCCAGCACTGGGGGTTAGAGACAGGCGGATCTGAGGAACTCAGTGGGCATCTGACCTGGCCCAAACAGCAAGGTCCCACTTCCATGAGAGATCCTGACTCATGGTAATAAGGTACTAGCTAATGTTTTCTGTTTGTCATCTAGATACAAATTAAAGTCACTTGGGAAGCGAGAAATTCAACTGAGAAATTGTTTCCATCAGATTGGCCTGAGGCCATGTCTGTGAATGATTTTCTCAATTGCTGAATGATGTAGGAGGGTCCAGCTCACTGTGGGTGGTGCTGTCCCTAGGCAGGTGGGCCTGGGCTGTGTATGAAAGGTGGCTGAGCAAGTCAGGGGAAGCCAGCCAGTAAATAGCTTTACTCTGTGGTCTCTGCTTTAGCTCCTGCCTTGAGTCCCTGCTGTGATCTCCCTCAGTGAGGGTTCATGGGCTGTAAGCCAATTGAATCCTTTCCTCCCCAAGTTGTTGTGGGTCAGAGTATTTCATCACAGTGACAGAAAAGCAAACACAATCAGTGTGCGTGATGGTGGCGATCACTTGTTTTGCATCGCTGCAGATCTGATGGTTCGTTCTCATCTTGGTTGGATTTAGAGGCACCTAGGAGATTAGTGAGGCACATTTCTGGTTCTATCTGTGAGGGTGTTCTCAGAGAGGATTAACTATGAGTGGCCCCATCCTATGGGCCTGACAGGATAGAAGGGGAAGAAAGAAAGAGTCAGAACACCAGCACTTCTGTCTCTCTGCTTTCTATCTGCCAAAGCAGTGAAGACCAGCCTCTGCTCCAGGCTCCCAGCATCGTGACGCTTTGTTCGCACACTGGGGCCAAGTGACCATAGATTGCATCTCAGAAAGTGTGCACCAAGATAAAGTACCCTCCCTTAAATTGTTTATGTCAGCCTTTCTATTATTGTGATAAGAAGCCATTCATACTTTACTAATATACCCCCAGCTTACAGGAGCGAGGAAGACCTCATTCTCCAGGGATAAGGACTCAGAGGTCCTAGAAGGATGCCTGGGCCTAGTGTACACAGTGGGGTTTACACATAGTCTGTGTGTTTTGGGGGACAAGGCTGAGAGGCTGAATCTGGAGCCCTGGGAAACCATACACACTAAGATGATTGCAGTGATTGTGACTTAAAACAGGAGGAATCAAAGGTTTTGCTTTCAAAGTGTCACCAAGCTTGCTCATATGCCAACATGCAGAGGCTTCGGGATTTCTGGACGTGGTATGCACATGCACCCAGCACCAGGCTTCGGGGACTGGTTTTAACCTGATGGGGCCTTGTAAGTTCAAATCTGGGTACACTCAGCCTCTGGTATGTGTGGGTAGAAGGGAGGATCTCTAGCCTTAGAGAACCCTATAAATTCTTCCAGTGTCTTGGTGGAATTTAGCACCCTGGGGGACTTTGGGTCCCCTGGGGAAGAGGGTTTCTGTCAAGGCTGAGGTGGAATTTCTGGCACACATTTAGGAATTTGGAAAAACTAATCATTTTCATACTCTGTCATGTAAACAAGAATATTCTAGGGGCCGGAGAGATGGCTCAGCAATTAAGAGCATTGGATGCCTTTGAAGAGGACCCAGGTTTTGATCCCAGCACCCACATGGCAGCTAACAACTATTTGTACTTGTCCAGGGGATCTGACGTCCGCTTTTGACCTCTGCAGTCACTTCACACACGTGGTGCATTTACATACACGCAGGCAAAACACTCATACGATTAAAATGAGAAAAACAATTTAAAAGAATGTTCTAGACTCTTACATATTAACTTCTTCAGTCTTTGGCACACAACTACATGAGATGGCCTCTGGGATTTTTTTCCCCCTAGAAGAGGAAATGGAGGAATAGGAACGTTCAAGAACTTTCTGAGGGCTGTGGTAAGCATTATGAATGCATTAAGTGTATGTGAAGCTGATCCATAGCTGCCACACAGGCCCTACTGTGTGCCTCTGTCTGCAACGAGGAGACTGTGGTACCCTGTGTGGCATTCATTTCTAGTCTTCAGTGCAATCATTCATTGAGTATCTGTGTGAATTTCTTCCAGTGTACGTTCCTTTCCCTTTGGGATTTCGTTTCCCCTCCCAGCACCTCTCCATGCCCCAGTACTTAGTTCTTAGTTCTATGCCCCAGGAAGGAGCCAACAGGCAGGTCCGGTTCTCTAAGGTGACGCCAGAGGGCGCTCCCCGCAGGGGAAACAAGCACACCTCAGTGAACACAGGTTGCAAAGGAAACAAGCTGATCTATTCTTAGCCTCCCTTGACTTTGGTTCTTGAAAAGTCACTTCAACTCAAACAAAAGCTCCTATTCGGAAAGGGTCGGGAACTCTCAACACAAATAACATAAGTCTGGCGTGGAAAATACTTTTGTCCTCTGGGTGCCCACAGCACTCTGGACAGCCACAAATGGACCCAGGCTGGAACAGGACCTGCCACACTTCCTAACCAGGAGGCCTTAGCCAGCCCAGCCCCTCTGGGTCTAGGCCGGCGGTGCGAACTGTGCCTACACAGCAGGTTTGTGTTCAGGGTTAAGGTTCACGGTATTGGGAAGCTTCCAGAATCCTCTTTCAGATTTGGGATGGTTCAATGCCAGCTTCTGGCCTCTGGGGCTAGGGGTGGGACGAACTTGTCCATATCCATCTCTGGGCTCTTCTGCCCCTCTCAGCCACCTTACATCCTTTGCTCCCAAGTGGTTCCCAGACTCAACTTTACCCAGCAAGTGGGCCCCGCACCCTCCCTGTCCCTGGAGGAGGACAGGGCCAGCCCTGCAGTGTCTCCTGCAGGGTCGATCCTGGTCAGAGTGCTAATTAATTAACTTGGGAGGCCTCTGCTCCCTCTCCCAGGCCCAGTCCTGAGAAAAAGGGCCTGCAGGTGGCAGACCCGGCGCAAAGGGTACCCCGGAGGGCCTTCCAGGTGAGAACCCAGAGTCCTCTCCAGACACCGCATCCCGGGTGCACCACCCCAACGCGAGGGACCACTGCGCCAAGTGTCAATCAAAGTGGTCCCCGGGACGCGCCAGGGAGGAGGTAACGCCCCGCTGTATCCCCGGGGTCCTTCCCCAAGCCCGGCCAAGTCCTGGGACCCGGACCCGGTGCGACCCTGTGTACCGCGACCCGGAAGGCCCCGCCGAGCCGGAAGACTGGAGGGCGGAGCCAGGGCGGCGGCGGTCTGTGCGCCTCCGTGTCCCCCGCCAGTCGCCTCCAGCCCCGGGAAGGTGAGCCGCGGTGTGCCGGGCCCAGCGGGCGACGCAGTGAAGAAACCGAGGCACTGAGAGGCCAGAGCCGCTGGAGTAAGTGCAGTAGGTGAGTGCGGTCTGGGGCGGCTCCTCCCGCTGTGCACCGTGCGTGCGCGTGCGCGGTGCGGTGGTTCGCACTGCCCGGCCTGGCCTCCTGCTAGGTGATGGGCAAGAAGGGGTGCCAGGGGCGCAGGAGGCCACATTAGCCGTGGTGGAGTCAGGAAGCTCTGCGTTAGCCTTTCCGTAACGAAACGGGTACTTTGAGAGGTGGAGAAGCCACTACTATGGCCAAGTGAGTAGACTTGTGCACGCCTGGGGCTTCGTGCAGCTGTGGGCGGGTGCGGGTTGTCAGCCCCTGGCCAGCCCTGATTGCGAGCCCTGCAGTGGACCTACCGTCCAGGCTTTCTGATCTTTCCAGGGAAATCAGGAATCAGACGTGTGTGAAAATTTGACGTAGGAGCTTACTATGTAGCCGAGGCTGGCCTTGAACTCATAATCCTCTTGCCCCAGCCTCCCCAGTGTTGGGGTTACGAGGATGTGTTGCCCAGCCCGTGATATTTTTAAATATTAACAGTCAAGACAACGTTGTGTTGGGGAGTGGTGGACAGGATGAGGAAATTTATCCAAGGCCACAGTGTAGAGTGGGGTCTGTAAATTCCAGAACATGGGAACTCCAGAGACCTGCTGGCCAAGGGCCTGTTCTTATTTTCTTTCTGTTTCGTTTCTTTTTCCTCTTCAATCTGCACCCCACCCTCAGCTTCCTCTGTCCACACTGGAGATTGGTACCAGGAGCTTTGTCTGATACTGTTTCATTTGTTTGAGATGGGGTCTCTCTGTAGCACAGCTGACCCCGACCTCACTTTGTAGGCCTGGCTGCCCAGGTCCATCTCACAGATAAGCGCCTGTTTCTGCCACCCCAGTTTTGAGACTGTCAGTGCTGCTCTGATAGTGTTTCAAAGAATGAGGTACAGGGAAGTCTGTGTTAACCCAGAAACCTTCTTTGAACCCCCTTCTCCCTAGCAGTCTGAACACAGAAAGTGAGGCTGCTATCTGAAGGTTTGGCTCTTTTGCATCCCAGAGCTCCTCTATAATCTTCCCACCAGCCTGGACACCCAGGGCTCCCAGTGGGTATAGGCCTTCCCTGTGGCTGTCAGATAGCCATCTGGTGACCAGGGCCTATTTTAAGGACAGCATTGTTAAAATAATTGTGCTACTGTGGGAGGGCCATACTCTCCTGCATCCTCCATCCTCCTCCTCGCTCCCTGTCATTCACTGACACAGGTGGCCCTGGACTGGGAGGAAAGGCACGAGAAGCTGTCAGTCATCAGTCTCTCAAGCCTGGAGGAGTTAGGAAATGAAGTTCTTTAGCACAGACTTGGGGGATGAGGTCACAAACCCGTCCTTCACAATAAGTCTGTTGATGCTCTAACTTCTGAAATAGTTCTTGTAAGGAATTTAAAGGCAGCTACAAAGCTGCATCTGCCTGTGGCGTGGAACTGTTGAACCGCAGCTGGAGTGGGGCCCCTTCCCTTGCCTGGCTTCTCTGCTCGCTGACACCTGTTGGTCGTCCATCCTGAAGAAACCTAGCTTGTGCTACAAACAGCATTTGCACACTAGTACCTTATCTGCCTCCTGGGTTTTGACTTAAAGGCATCAGAGCAGGTCAGGAGCTGCATCTGAGTGGGCAGTGAAGGTCAAACGCGTACAGTAGACATCCCTCTGTTAGGGTTCTCTAGAGGAACAGAGCTGACAGAATGAATATCTATGAAAATAAAATTTAAAATATTTATAATTTTTATTTTATGTATATGAGTGTATTTCCTGCATGTGTGTAAATGCACCCGTGTCATGGAGTACCTACGCAGGTCAGAGGAGCATGTTGAATCCCCTGGAACTGGAGTTACAGACGGTTGTTAGCCCCTATGTGGGTGCTGGGAACCGAACCTGGGTCTTCTTCAAGAGCAGCCAGTGCTCATAACCACTGAGCAATCTCTCTATCCCCCAAAAGAATTTATTAATCACTTTACTTTGAAGTACTAACAACAGCTGAATCAGACCTGATCTGAGAACCTGGTAGTTGCTCAGCCCCGGAGGCTGGGTGGGGCCTCCGAAGTTCGGTAATTCCCTCTTGGCTGTCAGACTAGAGAGGCAGAGACTTCCAGAGTTGCTTCATTCACAGGGGCTGGGTGCCTCAGCAGTCCAATATGATGCCCAAAATCTGAGGGTTCCTGGAGAGCCACCTCAGTCAATGATTTGGAGGCCAGGAAACACTGGTTCTGATGTCTGTGAAGAGTCAACAGCAGGATAAATCAGCTCAGCAATGGAGGGAGAAGGTCAATGAGGAAAAGACCCATAATCTTCCTTCGGCCATGGTCTTTTCTGTCTGGGCTGTAGTGTAAAGGGGAGACGAGGTCATAAAAGCTGGAAGGACGGGCTAATCGTGTTTTCAGGCATCCACTGGGGTCTCTGAATGTATTCCTTATGGACAATGGGGTCACCATGTACATCTCTCTCCTACCTCTTGTTTTTTGCTACTGTTCTGAGACAAGGTCTCACTATGTAGTCCCGACTCACTGGAAACTCGCTATGCAGACCAGGCTGGCCTCAGACTCACAGAGATCCACCTGCCTCTGCCTCCCTAGTGCTGGGATTAAAGGGACTACACCTGGCCCCCTTACCTCTTTCACATGCATTGCCTTGCAGTGCAAATCCTGTTATGCAGAAAACCTGTCTGTAGACTGGTGCTGAGGCCAGCCTCCAAGATCAGAGTGGAACCAGCCTTGAGCCACTGGGTGTAGAGGGACCCTGTAGTCTTCAAACCTGGGGTACACCTGATTTTTCCAGTGTAAAAGACAGATTAAAAAAGTTAAGTCTACACCAAAACTAAGCTATAAATCTACTTTATATAGAGTTTTTAGCGTTTTGAATCGGAGTCAGTCATCTAAAGTGTATCCGAATAGAAAAAGGAGCCAGATCTGGTGGTGTAGATCAACACTTGGGAGGTTAAAAGTTCCAGGATAATCTGGGCTACATAACAAGTATAACAAGACTGTGTCAAAATAAAGGAAAAGAAAAAGGAAGCGGCATTTTAAGAGCCTAGAGTCCAGCATATTTCTTCCTCCTGGGAGTGCCCAGAACTTCTCAAAACAAGCACTTGTCATAATATGGTAGCTCCGTGGGTTCTATAAAAGGGCTCAGAACTCCCAGAACCAAGGTCTGGGAGGACATTAAGAATTAAGAGATTTCAGGGCTGGAGAGATGGCTCAGCTGTTAAGAGCAGTGAATGCTCGTGCAGAAGACTGGGGTTTGGTTCCCAGCAGCCACATGGCAGCCAACAACTGTCTGTAGTTCCACCCAATTCCAGGGGATCCAAGACCCTCTTCTGACCTCCGTGAGCATTGCATGACACATGTGCACTTAAGTACAATACACTCATACACATTTTTTTAATTAAAAAAAGAGAATTAAGAGATTGAGGAACTTCTCGGAATTAAGAGATTTCTAATTCTGCATTATTCTTGGAGAATGAGGAGAAGAGGAGAAATAGGAGGACGTGGAGGACGTAGGGGAGGAAGACAATTCACATAACCCAAAGCGGTTGAACAGCAGAAGCCCTCAACTTCCTCTGCAGGCTCCTTCAGCACCTGAGTCTGCAGTGAAAGACCAGGTCCCGTCAGCCTCACCAACTCTGCTGCTCTGATTTTTCTCCCATGGCTTGTGGGGTGCCCATCACTGTGTGGGCAGTCCTGACCAACCCGTGCCTGTATGCTCCCCAGTGCCAGAAGAGGGCACTGGATCCCCTGGAATTACAGGTGGTTGTTAGCTGCCATGTGGATGCTGGGAACCAAACGCAAGTCCTCTGGGAGAGCAGCCAGTGCTACGAACCACTGAGTCATCCCTCCAGCCCCATGAGTGATTTTTCTGATACAAGGTCTAGCTCCCTAGTCCAGGTCGACCTTGAGTTTATCATCTTTAGCCTCCCAAGAGTTGGAATCACAAGCCTGTGTTACTGTACCTGTTGCCTTTTAATGTCTCGTGTGTAGAACTGTGTCATCTTGAGAGTAGTTGCTTAAAGAAGCCAGTGGGGTGTGTTGGTAACAGAACATTCATTTAGCGCCACCACACAGAGTGCCTTGTCCCAGGCTCACCTGTCAGTCACACTGCAGCTCTCCCACTTGCCCCTTATAAGGGTCCGGTTGGTAAGTGATTTTCATCCATCTTTCATTTTATTTCTTTGGTGCTGGGTTTCGAATCCGGGGCCTTGCTCATAATTCTAGGCATCTGCTCTACCGCTGAGCCATGTTTCTAGCCCAGTTTTCCTCTATCTTACATGAAGCATCTGGCACTGGAGAGGTGGCTCAATGGTTAAGATCACTGGCTGCTCTTGCAAGGGGACCTGGGTTCAATTTCCAACACTCATGTGGCTGCTAACAACCACCTGGAACTTCAGTTCTAGGGGCTCTTTTGGCCCACCTCCCCAGGCATTCTTACATTTGATGCACATACATGCAGGCAAAAAACTCATAGACATAGAAATAAATAAATAAATTGAAGTGACTGACGGTCTGTTCAGGGTTACCCAGCACGCAATGCCAGCATGGCCTCAACATCCTGTCCTTTCCCCTCCTCTGCCTTCGCTCTGATGCCCTGTCACACACAAGAGGCTACATGGCTGGGACTCTGGTCCTTGGCAGGCTTTGTATGTTGAGTGTTGCATGAGCCAGCCGAGAGGCTGCTGGTGAGAGAGAGGTCAGGCTTGCTTCACTGGGGAACTCGTGGAACCTGTGACTGCGGCTGTCGAAAGCTAGGCGGAGGGAACAGAAGCCCTTCCATCCACTTTGCTGGTTCCGTTTGCTCATTAGCTGTTCCCGGTGACCGGAAACTGCACAGGACTGCGTCCCATCCAGCATGCACACGGCCAAGTAACTGTGCTCTCCAGAGAATGGGGACCCCTTTCTAAAATGCTGGGAAGAGTTGCATTTGGGTAGAAATCCTCATAAGCTCATTTGAACTCTTTCTTTCAGCACTCCCCTGTCATCCCAGAACTTGGGAGTCTAGACTTATGTGGGCTAATGTGGCAAGAAAGCAAAAGCGGACTGGAGAGATGGCTCTGTGGTTAAGAGCATAACTGCTCTTGCAGAGGACCCTGGTTAAGGTCTTAACACCCATATGGTAGCTAACACCCATCTGTAAGTTCAGTTTCAGGGGATCTGACACCCTCTTCTGGCATCTGCGTGTACTGCACAACATGGGTATGCTTACCTGCAGGGAATACACTCCTACACATAAAAATTAGAATTAAAAAAATCTTAAAGCAAAAACAGCTGAATGTGATAGTGCACACCTTTGATCCCAGCACTCCAGCACCTCAGAGGCAGGTGGATCTCTGTGAGGTCCAAGCCAGCCTGATCTACATAGCAGATTCTGGGGAAGCTGGGAGTACAGGAAAACCTTTCTCAAAAAAGAAGCATCCCCCGCTCCCCACCCCCAGTACCCAGGCAAACCTCCAAACAAGCTGTCTTTTTGAATTTCCTTTAAGGTCTACTGAGATGCCCATCATGGTTGAGGACGTCATACAGCTGCTGTGCTCCCTTTCCCAGGACAGAAGAATGCAGGCGGCCGTGAAGCACTCTGGGAAGGGTGCCCTGGTCACAGGGGCGGTGGCCTTTGTTGGTGGTATGGTTGGTGGCCCACCAGGAATAGCTGTCGGTGAGTGTGGGTGTCTCACAGATACAACCAGCCGTGAGCTTGTCACACGAAGGTTTCTGGAGTCAGGCGTGGTGGTGTGTACCTGTAATCCAGCACTTGGGAGGCAGAAGGGTAGAGAGTTTTAGGACATCCCGGCTGCATATCACACTCCAGGACTGTCTGAGACTGTGAAACTATAGGGAAGACCGGCCTGGGGACCATGGAACTGCATGCCCTGTGTGAGGCATCTGTGGGACCCAGTTTCTTCTGTCTGTCCTGTTGGAAGCACAGGTCCTGTGTGAACCTCTCGGGATGTAGGGTGATCTTGGCCTTAATATCGGTATCTCTTCACACTTGGGAGACATCTTTCTCCCAATGCCAGGAATCCACTGGCCTGGTCCTTCCCCTAGAGCTGAGTCCTAGATGTGTCCCTCAGATGTCCGTGTCCCAGGTCACCATGACCATGCCACCTGAGAAGGAATCCAGGGAAAAATCCAGTTTTGTCGAGCTCCATCCATGACAGATGCTCAGGGTGTGGTTGTTTTACTCAGACCAACTTGCTCAAGAGAGGCCAGCCCCCTTCTGAAAACAGGGTCCAAGAGCAAAAAAGAAAGGCAGGAAAGCAAAGGTCCAAAAGGGAGCCGTGCCCCGGAGAGCGACTACCCAGAGTGGACATTCTCCTGTATCTTACTACCTGCTTCCGCTTGCCGTGTCTGTCACTGAATCAAAGAGACGCTCCTTCCCGTCTTTCCTGGAGCCTCCCATGTGCTGACCCCTGTGTCCCGAGCCTCAGAACACCCATCTGGCTCAGGACCATGGCTCAAAGCACAGGTTAACATGGAGCGCCAGCTGGCTGCCCTCCAGGATAGTTAAGATGAGGCCAGGGAGGGGCCAGGGATTGTTCTCCCACCCTTTACCTGAGGTCACCACCCAAGTACACAGTTGGCTGGTGTCCTTGCCACAACTGGACAACTGTAGTGTAGAGCTGGGTGGTTTATTACTGGTGACTGTGCTGACAATCAGTGCTGGGGACTCAGGGCTTGGAAGAACCCATTCTGAAGAGAACCCTTCCTATTTGAACTCTAATCCCCACCTGATGGCAGGCTGGGCAGTGGGTCACATTTTTGCTGAGGCTAGCCCACTGGCAAGTTCTCCTGCTCTGTTCTTGCCTTCTTAGCAGGACTGACATTTGAGAACGTTCCAGTAAGTACTAAACTACACTTCCAAGAAACCTCAGCACATGGGTGGCCCAGACCTTTTCCTGCTGCATTCCTCTTTCCGAATTCTGTGAATTCCTGAGTCCTAACCTCAGCTTCTTACAGCTCAGGGAGGGAGGAGAGAAACCCATCTCCCACTTCTTCAGTGACAGCCCAGCCTTCTCCCCACAGCTCCTGACTGGACAATGGGATGGTTTTATCATGCAGCAGTGCTTTGGGAGCCTTTATTTTAGTCAGATTCAGTGAGGATGACAGAGCAAAATCTGTAGAGAGAAACTAGGAGACTCACGGCCTCTAGCCCGTGGTCACTGGTGATGTGTCATTTTCTCTGAGAAACAAAGAAATTCGCTCTTCTGCAAAAACCAAGTGATAGTTCGCGGGTGGATGGCCTGTCAGGTTTTTGCATTGTGTACTCCAGTGAAGTGATGTTCCCATAGAGGGTTAGTGCACGTGAGGGCAGTGCTGCTAGCCCAAGTGTTTCTGTTGTCACATAGTAAAGTTCAGTCAAACTTGTAAATCAGCAGGGTTTCCTTCCCTGGAATACACCTTTCCTTTAGATAGCAAGTGTGGTTGGCCTTGGCCTGGGACACCGTGCAGGCGCCTATCTGCCCCAGGGACCACCCTGCTTGGATTCAGACAGCATGAGTTTTGCTTTCTGTCTTCTGAGTCCAGCCTAAAAGTGGGTTCTCCCTGGCCTAGGCTGTGTTATGTATTCATTTTTAAATAATTAATTTTTAAGTTTTATGTGTATGACTGTTTTGCTTAGACATAATGAAAGTGTATCATGTGCATGCATTACCCACAGAGGCCAGAAGAGTGTGTTGGATGCCCTGGTACTGGAATCACAGATGGTTGCTAGCTGCCGCATAGGTGCAGCAAACTGAGCGTGGGTCCTCTGCAAGAGCAGCCAGTGCTTTTAAGCACAGAGCCACCTCTCCAGCCCCATATGATTCATTTTTTTATTTTTTAATATTTTATTTTAATTATTTTTATTTTATGTGTATAAGTGTTATACCTGCATGTATGTAAGTGCACATGTGTCATGCATTGCCCATGGAGGTCAGAAGAGGGCGTTGGATCCCCTGGAACTGGAATTATGGATGGCTGTTAGCTGCCATGTGAATGCTGGGATTCAAACCCAGGTCCTCTGCTGAGCCATTTCTCCAGCCCAGTTCATTTATTTTTGAGACAAGGTTTTGCATTGTAGCCTAGGCTGGCTCCCCAGAGCTAGGATCACAGGTGTGTACCATCATGATCAGCTAAGGCGGTATTTTCTAAAACAAACTTTTGCTCCTCCCTCCTCCTCCTTCCTTCCTTCCTCCCTCCCATTTTTCCTTCCTCACCCCCCCTCCCTCTCTTTCTGTCTTTCAAATCAGGGTCTCACTCGCTGTGTAGCTCAGACTACATAGCTGACTATGTATCCCAGATTGGATACATAGTCAAACTTGAGATCCTTGTGCCTCAGCCACCAGAATGCTGGAATTACCATTCTGTACCAATTCTGTGCCCAGTGTTATAACAAACGTTTCATTCTGGAATAATGTTGAAGTTATGAAGAAGTTCTCATGGTAGTACAGAAAATTCCCACATGAGCCTCATCCATTCTAGTGTGACTGTGCCCTCTGACGTGTTTATGGGAATTAAGAAGCCCGTGCTGACAGGGCCCTGCTGACCTAGCTCCTGCTTCCTGTCTGACCAGACTCAGCACCTGTGCCTCATTTTGCTCCACATCACCACTGTGGTTCTCCCATTCCTGTTTTCCTTAGTCTCTTCCGACCTCGGATAGTTCCTTAGTCCTTCCTTGTTGTTCAGGCGAATTGTCAGTCATGTCTGATGTGTTTCTTGTGAGTCTTGGGAGGGATTCCTCAGAGAACAAGTGTCTTCTGCATTGGTCGTCATAGGCGACATGACACCCCACTGTGTCTCCAGTAACACAGACCTTCGGGACTTGGTCAAGGTCAAGTGTTCTGAACTTTTCCACTGTGAAGTGCCTGTTTTTTCACCTCATATTCTGTTCTTTTATGTGTATGAGTGTTTTGCCTATATATAAGTAAGTGTACCCATCTCTTGCAATTCCTGTAGAGGCCAGAAGAGGGCATCATATCTCTAGAACTGGAGTTTTGGACAGTTGTTAGCTGCCATGTAGGTTCTGGAAACCACACCCAGGTCTTCTGCAAGAGCAGACAGTGCTCCAAACGGCTGAGCCATCTCTCCATCCCCCTGTGTTCTGTTCTTTAGGAGTGACTAAGTCCAGCCAGGCTATAGCTGTGAATATCTGATTGCTGACATTTACATTTTGTGAGATGCTTTAAAGATATGAATCTGGTATTCCAAATGGCCACAGTTCACTGGCATGCAGCAGTAGATGCTCCTTCACGCAGAGACCCAGCTCCCCAGGCCATTGCAGACCTCTCTGCCCACTTTACCCCCTTTGGTCCCTGGCCGTTTGAGACCTTTGTCCTAAGGCACTTTCCCTGACCTTCTACCATGCCATACATAGCCTGATGAGGTGAACGTTTCCATCACGCAGTCTTCAGGTTCCACAACAGCATGTCCCAACTCTGGGAATAAACTCATATTTAAGCACAGTGTGTCTAGCTAAGAGTGTAGCTTGGTGTGGAGAACTTGTTAGCATTCCTGAGACCCTGCTCTCAATACCTACCAATGACCCCCCCACCGCTCCCCAAAAAGCATAAATCTAAAAATAAGGTTCTCGGCTGGACGTTGTGGAACATACTTGTGATTCTAGCACTGGGAGGTTTAGGTAGGATGATCAAGAGAGCTAGGCTAGCTTGGGCTATGCAGCATGACCCCATCCCCAAAATGAAGAGAAATGGAAGAAGGAAGGAAGAGAAGATCGAAGCTTGTGTCCTTGTAGGGAGGCAGAAAGAGGAAACGTACATTCATTTTTACATCCTACAACTTAGACAGGTAGAATCAAAACGATCTTCAAGAGAAAAACACTTTTGCTTATCCCCAGGGTCTTTCTCCCATGTGAGTGTTCTGGAAATTTCCTAGCTCAAGGGCAAGTTTCACATCAGCCACTGTATGGAGGCAGCCTGGTCTCCAAGTCTCCACATGGTTTTCTAGGAAAATGTGTTTTCCTTGTAGGCTGCTGTAGGCTGTCGAGAGAATTTTTTCTGGGAGTTCCAGGAGTGGATGTTCATCATCAGTAAATGGGATCTTAGTTGTCACAGGGCTGAGGAGGGGAGGGTGAAGGCTTCACTGAGCATAGATGTTGGGAGGGGTGTCTGTAGATGTCAATTATCTGGGTTAAATGGATGAGAGACCACATAGACCTTTGCCCTGCAGGTCACCTGGTGGAAGACGAGCTTGCTGTGACCGGCTCCCAAATGTGCCCATTCGTCATGACAGCCGCCACAGTACTCAGCAAGAAGCCAAGGCAGTCATTTGAGGATGATCCGACTAATTGACTCTTTTCTTGCTTTCCAGGGGGGGCCGTCGGAGGCCTGCTAGGTGCCTGGATGTCGAGTGGCCAGTTTAAGCCAGTTCCTCAGATCCTAATGGAGCTGCCCCGTGCCGAACAACAGAAGCTCTTTAACAAAGCAACAGCCATCATCAGGAACCTGGACTGGACAGACGCAGTGCAGCTGACCGCGCTGGTCATGAGCAGTGGTGCCCTGCAACAAAAACTCTTGGCCATGTTAGTGAACTACATCACCAAAGAGCTGCAGGCCGAGATCCGCTACGATGACTAGGCTGCTCCCCCTGGGAAGTGGGATGTTCAGATGTTCGTTTAGATGATTCTGTGACTGTCGGTAGGTGACTGGGGAATGGAGGGAGGGGGAGCTGGCAGAACCCCCTGAAAAACCTGCACATCACCAGCATTGACTTTAAGCAGGAGTGGAGCACCCTGCTGGCACATCCTTCTGGAGTGTCCTGTGGGAGAGTCTCCAGCCATGCTGTGTGGTGGCCCAGCAGTCATTTGAGGCGAGTGTCCTGGTCTGTGTGCTGCTGTATACTGGCCACCCTTTGCTGGGTGCTGACAAAGGCCCAGGCCACGGCGGCTTTGCAAGTTCCCCATCACTGGTCTAGAGGAAGTCCCCGTGTTATGCTGGATGCTCCTCCTCCTCTGAAGACAGTGCCTCCCTCAGGCACCCGTTACAGGACTGAACCCCTTTATACTTCAGGGTCTTGGGGTTCAGAGCCAGGTCTACTGAGGGAGGGTGTCCCTTCCCTGCTCAGGGTCTTCCCAGTCATCTCATGAAGACAGTGGTTAGTCCTGAGTGATGCCTGACATGAGAGGCAGGCTCCCCACTCTGCCGCTGTCTATAGCCCAGGCTGTCTCAGGTAACTTTGGTTAAGCTTCTAGGGTCTTCTGCCTCCATATGAAAAATCATGGTGGTTCTTTAGTTTTTACTTTTATTGTCAATTCTGGCTCTTTCTGCTCTCTCCACATAGGCAGCCTAAGTTCATCTAACTGACAACGTTGTTTTTGTTCTCACTGTGTTGCCTGGGCTGGTCTTGAACTCCTGGGCTCGAGTGATCTTGCCACACAGCTGGGACTGCAGGCTTGTGCACTGTACTCAGTGTGACCTCAGAGACGGCCTCTTCATGCCCCTTTGTCTCCAGGAAGTTCTTTTATGGTCTCTATCCCAGCTCTGTTTCCTCTGTGTGCCCACCACAGTCTGGAAGTCACTCATGAAAAGACAAAATTAACAGTGACTCTGGTTTCAAAATCTAAACTGAGGTGCTGTCACACAGTCCCAACTAATTGGAAGGCCAAAGCTGGAGCACCCTTAAGCTCAGGGACTCGAGACTCAGAAGCACAGTGAAGGCCAGGAAAAGCTAGGTACAGGAAGAACCATCTCAGTTGACTTTGTAATCACAGAATAAAGGTTTAAGGAGGCTTGTGATAAGCCGAGCCAAGGAGGAAGATCCAGGAAGCCAAGGAAGGCAGACTGAAAGTGCTTTGTTTCAGACTGACTTCTCTGCCAGGGCTAAACAAGGGGGATCACCTTCTCACCGTGGCTGAAACGGCCTTGTTTGGGGGTTTAGCTATCTCTCCCCCATTTCCTTTATAGGGACAGGTGTGGCTCAAGGTTGACAAGTAACTTGTTTAGTATTTTCCTTGTGCTATGGCTGGAACCCTGATCTTGGCGGAGAATGTGCAATCACCCGCCACTAAGCCCCAGCCCTGGCTCCTCACAGCTCTGATGCTGAGCCTCGTCCCATCCCTCAAGTGGCTTGATTGTAGTTGGGTCAGTTGGTCCTAGTGCTGAGCTGAGTCCAAACCAATGACCTCACAGAGGTTTAATTAAACGTCTGTTACTTCTCTTTGTCTCGATTGTACTGGAAATGGGAACTCCAGGAGGAAGGGAGCTGATCTTGAAAGTCCTTCCCATCTCCAGCCTCGTGCCCTGCCTTCGATGCGGTGAACACTTGATGCTTACTAGTTTTTGGCTTTTTGAAAGGGTCTCTCTGTGTAGCTCTGGCTGGCTTTGAACTCATGATGCTCTTGCCGCAGCCTCTTAGGCACTGAGATTACAGGTGTGCGTTGCCATGTTAAGTTCAATAAATATATTAAGAAAATGTTATCTTTGTTATGTTATTTTTGAGAACAGGCTCTCATGTAGTCCAGGTTAGCCTCCAACTCTCTATGTGGCCAAAGAATACCTTGAACTTCTGCACCTCGCAAGGGCTGGGGTTACAGAGGTGTACTGCTATGCCTAGCTTCAGTAAATATATTTTGGAGTCATTGTTTCGGAAGCACTTCCTCTGGAACTTCCTTACTATGTAGCAAAGGAAACGAAAAGTCAGATTCCTAGCCTCTTAAAAGCCACTGAGCTGGTAAATGAGGAAGCCAGGATCTGGATGGGGGTACCTCTGGAACCCTGAGTCCTCAGATACATGTTTCCCATTTTTCAGGAATAGGTAACCTTTAAAAAAAAAAAAAAAGATGGTCTTCCTATGGACCTGTAGCTGGACTAGGACTCACTACGTAGACCAGGCTGGCCTTGAGCTTACAGAACTCTTGTCTCTGTCTCCCATGTGCTGGAATTAAAGCAGCATCATGCTAGGCCAAGTAACCTGGTAGCTTTTGAGCCATGTTTTCCAAATGAAATATTTTTAGTAACAGGTATGCTGCCTCCAAAGTGGGGAGCCTCAATTGTAAACACGCACTGTTTCTACCCTAAGAACAACCCCGCACGCCCAACACATCCTGTTGTTTGCAAAACTGCAATCCCTGTCACCAATTTAAAATAAACTTTTTTTTTCCTGAAAAGTTATTCTGCCATGTATTTTGTGGAAATTAGTACTATTGGTATGTGAAGGCATCCACGCATGCAGTGCCCATGGAGGCCAGAAGAGGGCATCGGCTCCTCTGGAACCTGAGTTAAGGACAGTTCTTAGTCCTCTGAAAGAGCAGCCAGTGCTCCTAACCACTGAGCCATCTCTCCAGCTCAGAGACTATTTTTGTTCCAGGTGATCCGATGCCCTCTTCTGGCCTCTGTGGGCATTGCCCGTGTGGGTGCAGATATGCATGTAGGCAAAACACTTCTACACACACAATTTAAAAAAAAAATAATTAAGAAAGGGAAAGCTGCCGTGTTTGATCTTTAGGGGCTGGTGAAAGCTCCAAAAGCTTCCAGCTTTGGCCCCTGTGCCTCTGATCGTGCTCCAGCGGCCTCCAGCCCTCAGTGGCCAGGTCCTGGGCAGGCAGGGAGGGATCCTGTTTTAGGGTGAGAGGGCGTGCTGAGCTGAGGGCCAGCCTAATGAGCTCAGCATCCTCGCACAGAACCACCTCCATGTTGGAAGAAGGCCTCTGAGTGGGTTTCACTCCATGGGGACAGAGGCAGGTGGAGACTTTGTTTCAGAGTGCTTCTCAGCTGGCACTAGTCAACTCTGGGCCCTGACAAGGTCCCTGATCATTTCTGCTTTGCTTCGTTGAGTGGATAGGGACCAGGGAAGCTGGGGGTGCCGTCTCTGAAGACTATGGCACTTCTGGTTGAACCTGAACCAGCCCTTTCTGTTCTACCTTCTCAACAGTCAGTGCCCCTTAAGTTCTCTTGAACTAATCCTCTAAACTCAGGACCTCCTCGCCCCCAGTTTCTACAGCTTTATTGGGCTCTGAAGATGCCTCTTGTTTTTTTTTGCCTTTTTGAGACAGGATCTCCCTATGTAGCTCTGGCTGGTCTGGAACTCTCTATGTAGACATGGAGAACTCACAGAGATCCGCCTGTCTCTGCCTCCCAAGTGCTGGGATTGAAAGTGTGCACCGCCATGCCCAGCCTAAAGATGCCCTCATTTAATGTGAAGTCGAAAATTGTTTATTGAGGTTTAAAAAATATATGTCTGAGGTGCTAGAGGGATGACTCAGTGGTTAAGAACCCTGGCCATTCTCTTAGAGGACCTGGGTTCAGTTCCTAGCACCCATGTATCAGCTAACAACTGTCTGTAACTCCAGTTTTAGAGGATCTGACACTCCTCTTTGGCCTCTGTGTCATTGTATGACATGGGCACACTTACATACATGTGGACAAGGCACTCATACACAGAAAATAAAAATACAAATTTAAAAAATTTTTTGTTTTTTTGTGTGTTTTGCTTGTGTGTACATAAGTGCACTATGTATGTGCAGTGCCTGAGGAAGCCAGTACAGGAAGCCCTGGAACTGGAGTTAAAAGCAGTTGTTAGCTGCCATGTGGGTGCTGGGAACCAAACCCAAGTCTTCTGCAAGAGCAGCCAGTGCTCTTTACTGCTGACACATCTGTCCAGTCCAAGATTTCTTTTTTTATTCATGCATGTGTATGTGTTTTCATGAGTGTATGTATGCCACATGTGTGGGTGCCTGCAGAGGACATTAGATCCCCTGGAGCTGGAATCAGCAGGCAATTGTGAGCCTGGGTGGTGGAACTGAATTGGGGTCCTCTGGAATTGAAGCGAGTGCTGTTAACTGTTGAGCCATCTCTCCAGCCCCATAGGTGAAAATGTTGATTGGCGGTAACACTGGAATGAAGATTTTTAGTGCAGGTGCTTCAAGTTAGGGGATTCTTATTCATTTCTTTTGTTGTGTTGTTTTGAGACAGGGTCTCACTTTTTCACTGTACAGCCCAGGCTGGCCTGGAGCTCACCATCCTCCTGCCTCAGTCTCTAAGAACTGCAATTACAAACCCCAGATTCTGTCATTGCTTTCTTATACTGATGTTCCTGGAAAGTTAGGGTTGTAAAGGAATTCCCTTTATTTGACAATTGGGTATATCCTTCCTTCTTCCTATGCGGGGTCCCATTTTCTGTCACTATCAGCGACCTCTGTCTGCTGTTGCGTCTGATGGAGCAGCCTGCCAAGTGAGGACACATTGATCGACAGCCAGTCCTGCCACCTTGGTGGCACTAACCAGAGCAGAACACTCAAATCTTTCCTGTGCTTTCTCTAAGGAGCTGAAAGTATTTTTCTTGATTTCCCTGGTGTGCCAGGCTCCAGATTGGGAGGAAGGAGCTCCCTCAGGGGGACTGCAAGCGGCAAACTCCCTGGGAAGCGAGCCCAGCCCAAAAGCCCAATTCCCAGGTCCAGTCACTGTCCAAATCTAATCTCAAAGCCAGTCCCAGTCCCAGTCCTCAAAGCCTTAAAAAACCCTCAGCCCTCTCCTGGCTTTTAGGGGAGGGGGTGCCATGACATCTGATTGATGTTTAAGGCGAGCTTCTGGCCAGGAACTAGTCCTTTTTTACAGCTGTTTGTGCATTCCTTGAGTCCTGAACGTTATCTGTTAAGGAAATCCCGTGTCCTTTGTGAATTTGAGTCTGGAATCTTATCTGAGCTATTTGCAGGGCCTGGATTTCTGAGGAGAAGTTGTAAAAGTCAGTCTTTCCTCCTGTACGTTTTGTAAACTCCTGCTCCAGGTTTCCTTCCATCTTCCTGAGTCTGAATCTGTTGGGGATTTCAGTCACACCATACATTCCAGCCTTTTGAGTCATAAGGGAGTAGGGGGCATTGTTCTCCTCTAACTTCTTCAGGCTGACTGTTGGGCGATGGTAGGGGGATAGGGAATGACACATGAGGCTGGACTGGGTTCTAGTCCTCATCACAGTTAGGCATCCGTGCATATTTCCTGGTGGGAAGTTGAGCAGAAGGGCGAGAGCTGGTGGCAGTCCTCCAGTGTAGGCCAGCAGAGGGACTGGTGCTGAGACAGTTCATCCTGCATAAGAGACTGCTGACCATGTGAGGAGATAAGCTTGACAGTCCTCCCCCTCCCTGCTCCCTGGTGGGATAAGAGTACAAGATGAATCTTTAGAGGCTTAGCTGCTGGTAACACTGTTTTAGACCTGAAAGGGTTAGTGAGATGGGAGATTTGACATGCTGTAGGATTCGGTGGAGGTAAAAATCAAAGACAATTCTGCAAAAAAAAAAAAAATTTAAGGGGATAGAGATGGGAGAAAGATTAACCCATGATGGAGGTCAGACAAATGAGGTGTGGAAAGGTTAGCTTCATAGTCTTTGTTCCCGATTGAGACACATCCTGGCCTTATATCCATTCCTGGAGGCCACCAGAAACTGTCAAACTCAGAGTCACAGACACAGATATGGTCATTAACAATGGATATTTGCTTAAGATGTTCTGCATAAGATTAAATACTCCTCTTTCAAGACTTCAGTCCTTCTGACTTTTTATTTTCTTTCTATTCTGGAAGTATCCAGCCCTCATAAGCTTACCCAAATCCTTCTTTAGAAAATATTTCCTTTCCTTTTACCCTCTTTCTTTCTTAATACCATGAGACATAATAACATTAAGGCTGAGAGGGGTGGTTGGATATTAGTCCAATGACTCCACTTAACAAACCTGTAAGTGAACACAGCTGAAGTTCTGAAGATGGCACCTTGACTCAGAAGAGTGTTGTGTAGTATCATCTTACTAACAGAACACACCTAATGTTGTGAATTGATATTATTGGTGAATATATTACACTTTATCAACTTCCAGGTGAGCTTGTAGAGAACATTGTTTAAAGAGAGCAAGGTATCTCCCAATGCTTTAGGCCTTGAGGGAATATGTGAGTAATAATCATAATAATTTGTTTTAATTAGGAAACCTATATAGGAGTGCCCAGGTCGAGAAGGAATAAGGAAATGTTCTATTTCAGAGAAAACCATCTGGATCATAAAGAGAGGCTGTAATTGAGACCAGTGAAGGATGTATTTCAAAGTCTGACCCAAGCAGTGAGGGCTGCCAGGGGTATCTTAGAGAATGCACGGAAGAGGTCGAGTAGCCCTGGGGGTGTGGGGAGGCCCATCGACTCCCACCATGGAGAGCTGTTAAGGGTCTATCTTACCTGAGTAGGAAGAGGAGGACAGACCATGTGTCCCCTACTACAAACAGGCCTTTTGTCTACTATGGCAGCGGCTCTGGGTTCCTCCATTGCTGTTGTGCAGGTCAATCCCCGGTGTCCAGGCAGATGAGTTCTGTCAGTGAAGAAGATCTGGAGGCAGGGTTGGGGGATCTGGGGGCCACATGACTGGCCTACCTCGATTCTGAAAAGAAGGGCAGTCATCCTCCAGGCATCCTCATTTTTCCCACTGTGGGCATGGCCCTGGCAGTGGCTGCTGAGTTGGGGCAGGCTTGTGCCCAGTGTCCTTCCTTGTCACCGTGGGCCTGGCAGCTGTTGAGGCATTGATGCTGAGTTGCTTGGGGGTCTTCTTGGGAGGAACCCCGAATGCCACCATCAGCATTTGAGCCTTCTGCATTGGGTGGTACACTCAGTTTGCCTTCTCCTGGTTCCCTGCGTTACGGAATATTTCTAACCCTATAAGGCTGTTTTTCAGCAGCTCTCCCTGGAAAGTAAGGGGCTTTTAGGGCCTTTGTTAGTGGACAGGTTAGAAGGAGAGAGAGCATTTGTGCCTGGGCAGCAAGGGAGTGTGAAAATATAAAAGGAGGTAAGATAAGTAGATAGAGGCAGGAACAGAGAAGAGTCAGCTACAGGAGTTTGGATGCCTGCGTGGGGCTGGCACTGCCGATAACAGTTTCCACCTGCATGATATTGTAGAGGAGATCTCTAGACTGACAACTGCCAGAGTAGATGCCGGTTGGAATTTAGGACCCAGAGGGAACCGGCCTGAGCCATATAGCCAGGAAAAGGAGTCTGAATCTATTGGGTGTTTCAGTCACGTCTTACAATAATGTCACTGAGGTGTGATTTTATCCAATATGAAGGAATTGCAGGGGAGATGGTCCAGTGGTAAGAGAGCTTTCTGTGTAAGCATAAAGACCAGAATTTGAATCCCAGCACCCATGTAAGAAGCCAGGCATGGCTCTATACGCCTGTGGCTCCAGCACTGGGGGTTGGAGACAGGCAGATCCCAGGAACTCAGTGGGCATCTGACCTGGCCCAAACAGCAAGGTCCCACTTCCATAAGAGATCCTGACTCATGGTAATAAGGTACTAGCTAATGTTTTCTGTTTGTCATCTAGATACAAATTAAAGTCACTTGGGAAGCGAGAAATTCAACTGAGAAATTGTTTCCATCAGATTGGCCTGAGGCCATGTCTGTGAATGATTTTCTCAATTGCTGAATGATGTAGGAGGGTCCAGCTCACTGTGGGTGGTGCTGTCCCTAGGCAGGTGGGCCTGGGCTGTATAAGAAAGGTAGCTGAGCAAGTCAGGGGAAGCCAGCCAGTAAACAGCTTTCCTCTGTGGCCTCTGATTTAGCTCCTGCCTTGAGTCCCTGCTGTGATCTTCTTCAGTGAGGGTCCATGGGCTGTAAGCCAAATGAATCCTTTCCTCCCCAAGTTGTTGTGGGTCAGAGTATTTTATCACAGTGACAGAATCAATCACAATCAGTGTGCATGATGGTGGCGATCACTTGTTTTGCATCGCTGGAGATCTGATGGTTCGTTCTCATCTTGGTTGGATTTAGAGGCACCTAGGAGATTAGTGAGGCACATTTCTGGTTCTATCTGTGAGGGTGTTCTCAGAGAGGATTAACTATGAGTGGCCCCATCCTATGGGCCTGACAGGATAGAAGGGGAAGAAAGAAAGAGTCAGAACACCAGCACTTCTGTCTCTCTGCTTTCTATCTGCCAAAGCAGTGAAGACCAGCCTCTGCTCCAGGCTCCCAGCATCGTGACGCTTTGTTCGCACACCGGGGCCAAGTGACCATAGATTGCATCTCAGAAAGTGTGCGCCAAGATAAATCACCCTCCCTTAAATTGTTTAGGTCAGCCTTTCTATTATTGAGATAAGAAGCCATTCATACTTTACTAATGTACCCCCAGCTTACAGGGGCAAGGAAGACCTCGTTCTCCAGGGATAAGGACTCAGAGGTCCTAGAAGGATGCCTGGGCCTAGCGTGCACAGTGGGGTTTACACAGAGTCTGTGGGTATTTGGGGATAAGGCACTCGCTGAGAGGCTGAATCTGGAGCCCTGGGAAACCATACACACTAAGAGGATTGCAGTGATTGTGATTTAAAACAGGAGGAATCAAAGGTTTTGCTTTCAAAGTGTCACCAAGCTTGCTCATATGCCAACATGCAGAGGTTTCGGGATTTCTGGACGTGGTATGCACGTGCACTGAGCACGAGGCTTCAGGGGCTGGTTTTAACCTGTTGGAGCCTTGTAAGTTCAAATCTGGGTACACTCAGCTTCTGGAATGTGTGGGTAGAAGGGAGGATCTCTAGCCTTGGAGAACAGTGTAAATTCTCCCACTGTCTTGGTGGAAATTAGCACCCTGGGGGACTCTGGGTCCCCTGGGAAGAGGGTTTCTGTCAAGCCTGACGTGGAATTTCTGGCACACATTTAGGAATTTGGAGAAACTAATCATTTTCATACTCTGTCATGTAAACAAGAATATTCTAGGGTCTGGAGAGATGGCTCAGCAATTAAGAGCACTGGATGCTTTTGCAGAGGACCCAGGATTAGATCCCAGCACCCACATGGCAGCTAGTAACCATTTATACTTGTCCAGGGGATCTGACATCCTCTTTTGACCGCTGTGGTCACTTGACACACGTGGTGCATTTACGTACACGCAGGCTAAACACTCATACAATTAAAATGAGAACAACAATTTAAAAGAATGTTTGAGATTCCTACACATTACCTTCTTCAGTCTTTGGCACACAACTACATGAGATGGCCCCTGGGAGTTTTTTTCCCCCTAGAGGAGGAAATGGAGGAATAGGAACGTTCAAGAACTTTCCCAGGGTTGTAGTAAGCATTATGAATGCATTAAGTGTATCTGGAGCTGATCCATAGCTGCCACACAGGCCCTACTGTGTGCCTGTCTGCCATGAGGAGACTGTGGTACCCTGTGTGGCATTCATTTCTAGTCTTCAGCGCAATCGTTCATTGAGTATCTGTGTGAATTTCTTCGACTGAGCCTTCGTTTCCCTTTGGGGTTTCATTTCCCCTCCCAGCACCTCTCATGGCCCCAATACTTAGTTCTTAGTTGTATGCCCCAGGAAGGAGCCAACAGGCAAGTCCAGTTCTCTAAGGTGCCATCAGAGTTCGCTGCCCGCGGGGGAAACAAGCACACCTCAGTCAACACAGGTTGCAAAAGAAACAAGCTGACTCTCTAGACTTTGTTTCTTGGAAAGTCACTCCAACTCAAGCAAAAGCTCCTATTCGGAAAGGGTCGGGAACTGTCAACACAAATAACATAAGTCTGGCGTGGAAAATACTTCTGTCCTCTGGGTGCCCACAGCACTCTGGTCAGCCACAAATGGACCCAGGCTGGAACAGGACCTGCCACACTTCCTAACTCGGCGGCCTTAGGCAGCCCAGCTCCTCTGGGTCTAGGCCAGCGGTGCGAACTGTGCCTACACAGCAGGTTTGTGTTCAGGGTTAAAAGGTTCACGGTATTGGGAAGCTTCCAGAATCCTCTTTCAGATTTGGGATGGTTCAATGCCAGCTTCTGGCCTCTGGGGCTAGGGGTGGGACGAACTTCTCCATATCCATCTCTGGGCTCTTCTGCCACTCTGAGCTACCTTACATCCTTTGCTCCCAAGTGGTTCCCAGACTCAGCTTTACCCAGCAAATGGGCCCCGCCCCCTCCCCGACCCGGGAGGCAGAGGACAAGGCCAGCCCTGGAGTGTCCCCAGCAGGGCTTATCCTGGTCAGCGCACTACTTAATTAACTTGGGAGGCCTCTGCTCCCTCTCCCACGCCCAGTCCTGAGAAAAAGGGCCTGCAGGTGGCAGATCCGGCTCAAAGGGTACCTGGGAGGGTCTTCCAGGTGAGAACCCAGAGGCTGGGCAAAGGGAAGCAGCGTGGCCTGGGGGACAGAGTCCTCTCCAGACACCGCATCCCGGGTGCACCAC